>JACJVH010000205.1:0-120240 GCA_028654395.1 Scutellaria barbata
AATTTATAAATAATTTAAACGACGAACTTGAAAGCTTACATTCTATTTGTTTGTCTTTTGTTGAATTTTTTTCATGACTCAATATATAATTTAATAAGCCAATGATTTTAAGAGTTAGTTAGAGACCAATTAACAATATAAGTTTTGAAATATTTATTTATATACAACATTTTTCATAATTACAAAAAATATATTACAATTTCTTTTAACTTTCAAATTGATAATATGAATAATTCTAGACATTAAGTAATTAGAGTTAACAAAAAAATAAAAAATAATTAAAAACTTGAAAGCTTACGTTCTATTTATTTCTATCTTTTGCTGAATTTTTTCATGGTTTGATAGATAATTTGATGAGATAGTGATTTTTGGAGTTGGTTAAAAGTGACAGATTAACAATAGAAATTTTAAAATATTATTTACATACAATATTTCTCATAATCACAAAAAATATCTTAAAATTTTTTTAACTTTAAAATTGATAATGAAAATAATTATAGACATTAAGTAATTCAAGTTAACAAAATTAAAAAAAAAGAAATAAATTATTGTTCAACAATGAATAACAGTCATCGTCAACAATAACAAATAATAATAATAATAATAATAATAATAATAATAAATAATAATAATAATAACAACAATAATAATTAACAACATTCATCCCGCACGATGCGCGATTTATTATTTATTGTGGTAGTATATACAATTTGTAATTATACAATGAAATTGTTATATTAAAAGTTATTCATACATCTTTTATTATTCAAACTTTGTATAATATACAAATATATTTTTCATATCTCTATTGATTTTAAAAGCTATATTTTATAATTTAAAAATATTGTTGGGTAAAGTAAAGTTTTATCTGAAGAAAGTAGAATTTGGTTGAATTCCCACTATATATTAGGGCTTCCTTATGCATTCGTTTTTTGGTTGCGTGTTATTCTAAATTCAAATAACACAAATTATATATGTTATTTTAAATTATATTTGATAATATTTAAAAGTTGGAATAGAAAATTTATAAATAATTTAAACAATGAACTTGAAAGCTTACATTCTATTTATTTGTCTTATGTTGAATTTTTTTCATGGCTTGATAGATAATTTGATAAGTCAATGATTTTTAGAGTTAGTTATAAGTGACCAATTAACAATATAAGTTTTGAAATATTTATTTATATACAACATTTCTTATAATTACAAAAATTATATTAAAATTTCTTTGAACTTTCGAATTGATAATACGAATAATTCTAAACATTAATTAATTAAAATTAACAAAAAAAATTAAAAATTTGAAAGCTTACATTCTATTTATTTCTATCTTTTACTAAAAAAATTTCATGGTTCGATAGATAATTTGATAAGTCAATAATTTTTGGAGTTGGTTAAAAGTGACCAATTAATAATAGAAATTTTGAAATATTATTTATATACAATATTTCTCATAATTACAAAAAAAATATCTTAAAATTTTTTTAACTTTAAAATTGATAATGAGAATAATTATTGACATTAAGTAATTAAAATTAATAATAATAATAATAATAATAATAATAATTAACAATATATTACATGGGGAAAATGTCCTAAATAACATGAACAATCTTCTTCATAAAACTAATAATTTTTTGAATTTTTTTATTAACAAAAATAATGATGTGATATCTTTAGGAGGGAAAATGACATTCTTGTAATATTTTCCAACTGTCTTACTTTTATATAAGTATAGATATAGACACAACTTACTATCGCTACGCAAATTTGATTATTTTCTATTTACTTTCATAAATTGCTACTAGTGTTACAAATTGAAGAGTTTCTTCTTTGTAGAAAGCACTTATTCTCTGTACAAGAAGATTTCTTAAACAACTATTTTTTTATGGCAAAATTAATCATTAGACTAAATGTTTGAGATATATGCATGAAGTTTATCGTTTGTGGGAGAATAAAAATAGAGAAAAAAAGAGGTAGGTCCAAAACGGCACTAAATTTGGGGAAGGTGGAGATGAAGTAGTTTTGAATAGAGATTGAAAGCATGTCACGAGACTGTGTTCCATATTCATTTATGCATTCTTTGTGATTGTGATAGAGAGTGGATTAAATCATTAAATAATAATTCAATTTATGGCATCTCATTTGGCCACGTGATTTGCTTCTCTATGTCACCTCACTATTATTGTTATTAGTCTATTATCTATCATTAGCAAAATTCTGGAGTGACATCTTCTCATCAAAATTTCATTTTGGAATTTATGAATCATAAAATATAATTTTTTTTATGTGAAAATGAGTTTGAATATATATTATTATAACATGATTTTGTGATTGTTTGTATAACATATGCTGCAATTAATTTGAAAGAAATGTGGGTGGTTACTATTTACTATCAATAATGTTGTGTTAAAAAATTCAACACGTAATGTCTCTTTCACAAACAACTTGTAATTCTACTTATCTCTTATATATTCAAAACTACTTGAAGAACGGCTTGTATAAATAGTCAATCTTTTGCAATGTATCTTTTGATATTTGAAGTAAATTTCTACTTTTTAATATTAATAATGAGAGAACTGTAGTTTATTTTAATATAGTTTTTATTTTCTAATAAGAATATAACTCTTTATTTAGATGAAGGATAGTATATTAGATGAGATAAGAAATCATGTTATGTGTATATACATACAAATTACAAATTACAATGACCTACATATCTTCTGAACTGTGAGGCCTTTTGTGGAAGAAAAAACAAAAGAAAATACGAAACATGTATAATAATATCACCTATCATTTTGGAGCTTTTTGATAATTTACAACTAGGAGAAATGGCCTACATAAGGAACATGTTGTTCTTTTCAAGGGTAATATTGTCAAACAACATGCGAACTAAATTGTCCCTTGCAATGTTCTAATTGTATGTTTTTCTCTTTATGTCTTACTTTTCATTCTTTTTTACCAATTTTTTAAGTAAGAATCTCGTAAAATCGTTTCTGAAATATATCTATAAAACAATTTTATATAATAAAAAAACAATTCCTTTAGAAAGCCTGAAAGTAAACAGTGAATTCCATTAATTGGTCACCAACTCATGTTATTTATTTGTTAACTGTCCATTCGAAGTGATATTATTACTCAACAAGATTAGTAAGTATAGTGATGAGCATAGTTATTTTATTAACCACCAATTCAGCGTAAAGTCTGAGTCATAGCGACCGAATATTATTTCTCCTCACATAAATGATTTCTTTCCATCTGCCTAACCATAAAAGGTAAGAAAAGAAAAATGAAAAATGAAGTGCAAATTTTTTTTTTTTAACCAAGTTCATAGATCATAATTCATGCAATTAAACGTGTGGGTTGGATTGAGTTCGCTTCAGTCCAAATCCATGTTTAAATTTTTTTTAGAGTCATGTTATAATTTTTATATTATAATAATATAATTTTTATTTATAAATTTCATAATTTTTCAATGAATAATTTAAAAAAATTTCACTAGAAAATTCATGTAGTATAGCTGAAACTTTTATATTATAATAACTAGTTTTGGACCCGTCGAACAAAGCCACCAAATATATATATATATATATATATATTTACACGATTTTACACAATTTTCAAATGACCTTTATATATTTAGTTAATTTATGAAAGAATTTTCATTATACTATTGTGTTATTTCTCAAAAAATCAAAGAAGAAAATTAGAAAAGGGAAAGTAAAAAAAAAAAAAAAAAAGGAGAACACAATTATTTCTATACACCAAGTACACGGATTCTAAATCCGTGCAACTGGATTGACCCAACCCAAGAGTGTATTTTACGCGTCCCACGCGCCTACACGCGCCCAAACCCTAACTCAAACCCTAGTTCTGCTGTTATATTGACATAACCTGTTAGTTTAACGAACTTAACCTTTTAATTATATCCTTATAACCATTTAATTATATGCACATAACCTTTTGCAATGTTGAGTTGTGAAAAAAATATAAGTAATTCACTAAAAAGGTTATGAAATTTGTACATAAATGTTATACTATTACAACATAAAAGTTATATCATTACAACATAAATGTTTCGGCTATATTGAATTTTTATAGTGAAAAAACTATAAGTTATTTATTGAAAATGTTATGAAATCTGTACATAAGGATTATACTATTACAATATAGATGTTATATTATTACAATATAAAATTTTTGACTATATTATATGAATTTTTATAGTGAAAAAAAGTATAAGTTATGCATTGAAAATATTATGAAATCTGTACATAAAGGTTATACTATTACAATATAAATGTTATATTATTATAACATAAAGGTTATGACATAAAAAAAAAAAAATTGGGCGTGGATCCGGATTAAATCGGATCAGACCTGACCCAACCCGACCCGCGTGCCCAATTGCATGAATCATGATCCATGCACTTAATGCATAAAAACACTACTCAAAAGGAAAGACGGGCCTGGACGGCAGCAGGAGAGGGGAAAGAATGAGGGTTTTCAATTTTTTTTTAATATTAAAGGTAAAAATGGAATTTAATTATTTTTAAATTTTTTTAATTAAAAAAAATTAAAGTTGAAGTATATTTAAAAATTCTTAGGATGCGGATAGTCCCACCCTATAAATAATTGTCTTTTTTATTTAGATGTCTAAATTTTAGTTATTTAATAAATATTGTTTTTTATATGTTCTGGATTAAGAAGATTAATTGAATATAAATATATTAGTAAATAGTTAAATACATAATCTCTTCAAAATAAGTGTTTTTTTAAATTATTTTATTTTAAATTAAGTGTTGTTTTAAATTTTAACTATGTCACCATTTTTTTTTCCTTTTTACAAGTT
The DNA here is from genome assembly GCA_028654395.1 of Scutellaria barbata. Lineage (NCBI taxonomy): Eukaryota > Viridiplantae > Streptophyta > Magnoliopsida > Lamiales > Lamiaceae > Scutellaria > Scutellaria barbata. The sequence goes on from JACJVH010000205.1 coordinate 4,853, forward strand.
AACTCTTAATTCCAATTTTTAAAAGATTTTTTGACTGTGAAATTATCGATTTAATCTCTTTAAAATTTATTTATACACGGTTCAACAATTTTTTCTTATCTCAATATTTTTTTATTTTTTTCTTAAATTATTTCATCTCATATTAATTTAAGAATTGGTGTGGAGAAATTGATATATTATATAGAACATTTTATCTAAATTGAAAATAAATTCATACAAACTTAACATTTCAAGGAAGTTCAAAAATCAATCCATGCAAACTTTTCTTAAAGTGGACAGGCAAAATAAATCCATTTAAACTCGGCCAAAAACAATTTAAAATCATGCTAAACGTGAAAATTATGGAGTTCATCGAATTCCAACACCATTAATACAATCCCCAGTTCAGTTGAAAAAAGACACTGAAGAGAACAGGAAAAGAAGTTAAGGGATAAATGATTGAAATATAAAGTAACCTTAACCAAGTTAGGCATTAATTAATTATTTTAAAACGAATTCTAGATCCTTTTGCAGTGTATTATTAGAAATCACTAATCAGTAAATCAAGTTACAAAATCTGACCAAAGCTATAAACTGACAAGGAGCGTATAAAAATAACGATATAACCTTTTTGTGTAGTTTTACATAGTGCAATTCAATGAAAGCCAAAGTCACTTGTGTGATAATTGGGTGCCAAGATGTAAAGATTTATGTTACAGAGGATGAAACTTCCTTTTCAAGTCATGTAAAATAGGATTATTCCAAACCAACTTATTCATGTCTGGTAACGTTCGAATTTAATTAGGTTGACCAAAGAACTCTTGTATGATTATGGGATAATATGCACGTTTTTTAATTTTATATCCCAAACTTTTTTTTTTTCCTCACAACCTATACTACATATTATGTTCATTTTTGCTACCCCTGACAATATTTTCCGACAATAAATGATTCACGTGATTTTCGCATGTCAACTAAAGATTATGTTTCATTATTTTCTTGACCATTAACTAATTCTCACTCGATAATCGAATTTACCCTACCATTTCCCACATTTCTTCTTGTTGAGCAAATGAAGAATAATTGAAAGGTTCAAACAAATATTGATCTTTTTATTAGTGAAAATAGTTGATGAACTAAATTTATTCATTATTTAGAAGTGTAAAAGACGAAAATAACTATCAATTAATAAGTGTAAATCACGTGGACCTTTTTTTGACAAAAAATATTAGTCGGAAATTGTAAAAATAAACAAAACGTGCAGTACAAGTTATGATCGGGAAAAAAAAATTATAATACAAAATTAAAACATTGCATAGTTCATATTGAACAATAAAATCAACCCAATTATTAAATTTAAGAATAGTAATGAGAACAATTTTGTTAAAATTACATGGGATAATATTTCTTGAAATCCAAAACTAATTTGTTTTGGGATGCAATGAATAATTTGACTAGAATGCCCCTTGTCTGAATTGGACACTCTCTCCCTCCCTACACCATTAACAAAAAGCAAAGCAGTATCATCAACTTCACACACTTCACTTCCCAAACATTCTTTCATCTCCTCTCTCTCTCTCTGAAAGCCATGTCCCAAGGCATCATATTCTTCTCCACTTTACTCTTCACCACATTCCACCTCCTACCCGCCCTCCCCATTCTACCCGATCCAGACCCGGCCTCAGTCCAGACCCAGACCCAGACCCTCCACCGCCCCCCTGACGCCACCATCCCCGCCTTCCCCGAGCAATCCGATGCCTCCACCTGCCCGCTCGACCTGCCCGACGCTCTCTTCCACGACATCAAATCTGCCTGCGGCTCCAAATCCCATCACCGCTCCGACCCCAATTCGTACTCCGCCCAGCTCCACCGCAGCCGCTGCTGCCCCGTCCTCGCCGCCTGGCTCTACTCCGCCTACTCCAAAACCGGACTGCGCGCCACGGGCAAGGCTCCGCCCCAAACGACGTCGTACGAAATGCCCGTGCTGCCCGACGACTCGGAGACGTGCGTGGATACCCTGGAGAAGGCGCTGGGCAACAGAGGCATCGACCTGGGTAGGCCCAACGAGACGTGCGACGTCGTTTACTGTTACTGTGGGATCAGATTGCACCCTTTCAGCTGCCCGGAGGCGTTCCGGGTAAACGCGCGTGGGAAATTGGTGGGTGGAGAGGCGGTGAAGAAATTGGAGAGAGATTGCTTCAATGGCGGATTTGCTGCTGGTGGCCTTGGTGCTTGCTCTAAGTGCCTTAACTCTCTTTATTCGGTACTAAATTATTAATTACTTTTTCTTTACTACACTAACAAAATTAAGCCCATTTTATTCTATTTTACCATACGATATTTTTATTATTATTTCCCACTCTAATCTAGATTGCAGGATTAATCCCATAAAAATATAAGATATAACAAAATTTTGCAAGAAAAGAATGGAGCGGAAAAAACTGTGTGAAAGTGTGTGGTTTTTTAACTTTTGCAGGGTGTCACATGCTAGTCATTTTCCTTCATAAAGTATCCACTTTTGGCTTTTTCTGTTTCCAATAATCATTTCATTTTCTGCTTAGTTTTGGTACAATCATGTTTCCTCACTAGTTTTATGAATTTGTTTAGGAAATATTAACCAAATTTTAATCAAATTCATTTCATTAACAGAGCTAGTAACGTTTAGAGTCCATTTATTTTTCGTTTAGTATACAATATTGATCTTCCAAGTATTTTTCTCTTGTTACTTACAATATTGGCATAGTACAGATTTTATAACAGAGTCTCCAAAATCACTAAAATATCCAAAAGTGTTGTCTTTAGATTCCTCAGTAGCTGAGGTTAAACGATTATGCTACCAATGGACCTGAACATAATTGCTAAAGAAAAATTGGAAGATATGAGCCAAGAAAAATGAAGTGATGATTTTTGCTGTTTCAGGAGTTAGTAAATTCAACTAATTCTAATAGCATGACAGGAAAGATGGAATGGTTAGAAGATCATACACTTCTATTAATGTTCAAACATTTATATGTAACTTTGCGATGGTTAACTTTTTCCTTTTTCTGATCACTGAAGACAACATGGCTGAATTCCAACAATGTTAACTTTGCAGTGTTATTTATTCCTTTAATACCGTTTATTTACTTATTTTTTGTTTTTAAATTCAATAGACACTAAGTTTATCTTTACTACTACGCCAGTCTGTGGGTATCATTACTAATTCACTGGCTGTATTTGATAAATTTGAGCAGCTTAACGGGGACAAAGCTGGAAGAAGTAATAGAAGTACTGAAAGAACGAGTAAAATGCATAACCAAGACTGTGAGCTGATGGGGATATCGTGGCTTCTAAACAAGGATCGATCTGCATACATACATACTATATCTGCCGTTTTGAGAGCCCTAATGATGAACGCAAATGATGCTTCCGATCAGGCATTTTGCAGTCTCAACAGCGATGGAATGCCACTTGCAGTTGATTCTTCGGAAATCAATAATCAATCTTCGTCAACCTTTCTCGTCATAAGCCTTCACCACTACCTCCTACAACTGGTTACTTTGCTATTTATGAGAATTCTTTTCTAGTTTCATTTGTCATGCAAGCTATCAACTCCATTCTTTGTTTACTTTGGGGCGCAAACGGTTGACTTAAATTAAGCTTGTATTCAGTTTTTGAGCATTTCCGTGTAAATAAACCATTGGATTGAACGTTTTAGATTTCTTTCATTGAGACTTCAAGGCGCAACTCGGAGTGAAGCAACTTTAGTACTTATATATGCACCTTTTGAGTTGATTCTTGATGAGAAAAGTATGGAATAGGGATGTTTATAATAAGTATTGGTGTAAATCTTCAACTATTTTTTCTTGTTTAATTTTTAGGTGAATCCATTGATGGCATTAGGTCTAAAACCTTAACTTTCTTGTGCTTCTCTTGGTTTATTTGAAGGAAATCAAACAATATTTATTGCAGCTTATCCAACTTTTTACCGAGGTGATTTTGCTATTGTTTACATAATATTCAAACTATATATTATAAATGAATGAAAGTTTAAAATAAGTACTGAAAAGTAAAAGTTGTAATAATTTCACTTGTAGGGGGAAAAAAAAAGCATACATGTTATTTTAAATAATATATTCACAATTAGAAGTAGAAATAAAAATAGGTAACTATACTTTTAACAATTATTATGTTATTCTGATAATTTATTTGGTTTGGATTAAATTGAATGATATAGAAGCCTTAGCACGATAATGTTGTTGATGTCCGAATGACATGGCAGTTCCACGGTGGCGCTTCTAAGCAAGAAATCCTAAATATAACATTCTTAGTTCTTACACAGAATCTCACTTGTCATCAATTCCATTTATATATTTATTTCCATTTTTCCGCCACTCTCACTTCTCTCCTCATCATCATCCCCCTCCATTCCCATCAACAAACGCACAGAATCCAACCATCAAGTAAGGAAAAGGAGAATACAAGAAATGTCGTCGCAGATTGCGGAAACATATGCGTGCGTGCCGTCGACGGAGCGGGGCCGGGGAATCCTAATTTCGGGGGACCCGAAATCGAATTCCATCCTGTATTGCAATGGGCGATCCGTTATCATTCGGTATTTGGATCGACCGTTGGAGGTGCGGGTGTACGGGGAGCACGCCTACCCTGCGACGGTGGCGCGGTACTCGCCCAACGGAGAGTGGATCGCCTCCGCTGATGTGTCGGGTACGGTGCGGATCTGGGGGACCCACAACGATTTCGTGCTGAAGAAAGAGTACCGGGTTCTCTCGGGTCGGATCGACGATCTTCAGTGGTCTGCTGATGGCGAGCGCATTGTCGCCTGCGGTGAAGGCAAGGGAACCTCATTCGTTCGCGCTTTTATGTGAGCCCCCCTCTTTCTAACATCTCTCATATATAATGCACATATATTTTTCTCTTTAATGTTTGTCTGGTTCAACAAATTATTAATACATGCTTATTGTTTTTCTGAAACAAGTTTTTTGATGCTATGGAATGCTTGGTGACTTGAAATATGATTTTTTTTTTCTTGCAATGCTTTCCACCTTTCTTTGTTCTCCAATTAACCGATTCCAAATCAGGGATATGCTAAAATTGTCTTGGATAATCGTAATGGTGTTTAATCTCAGCTTGCGATATTACAACTTGTGTACCAAATAGTTTTCAGCAATGTTACATGAGCTTTTCAATTGGAATTTGACCATATTCAACAATTTTATATCCCTTGAGGCAGAAGTTGTGATGATACTGTCTCATTTTTGTTCATGACCATTATAATAGCAATTTCAGGATTTTATAGTTAGGTTTTCTATCCTATAACCAGGTCTTTATTATCAGAAAAGGGGCATAATTGAAGGGTGAATTTGGCATACTTTAAGCAACTTGTGTAATGACTTGGTTCTAGACTGTCAGTGAACAAAGCTCAAATTCTCAAATTCAGGAACATATAATGATCATGGTAGAAGGCGGGTGGGGGGAAACCTGATCATAAAAAGTTGCAATGCTCAGTTAGCCTTGGAAAATCCACAATGTCCTATACATCTTGTTGGTCATGCCAAATTGCTTCAAGCACATGTACATATACTTTCATTTCCCTTCTTACAACAATCTCGACTATTTTTGCATTTATATATACTATCTGAATGAATTTGAGGCGTTGTTATTAGTTCCATATCTTGTTACATAATTCTTCTTTCTGACTTTATTTGCAGGTGGGACTCAGGATCAAATGTAGGAGACTTTGATGGGCATTCAAGGAAGGTTTTAAGTTGTGCATTTAAGCCAACAAGACCATACCGCATTGTAACATGTGGCGAGGACTTTCTGGTTAACTTCTACGAAGGACCTCCATTTAAGTTCAAGCTGTCACTCAGGTTTATCATCATTGCCGTTTTTACTGAATTAGGACCTGTAATATTCTTTTCTATCTCATAAAGAACTGTTTGGTTCCAATACTCCTGACAGACATGTCAAGCTATAACACATACTTTCTTACCGAGGCGTTGAATTTTGGGCATAGAATATGACATGCATTGGCACATTATGTTTTTAAGTGTTAATACATGTCTTGTACTCACTAAATATGGCGACAGGTGTGAAGTTCCATTTCCTCATGATATCAAGTGTTGGGAGAACTTCTATATATGTGGCCTTTGCTGAATTCATTTATTACTTCAGTTTTTAAAATTTGAATTACTACTCCACTTAACTAATTTTTAAAAATTATATTTAGAATATTTCTGAAGATATTAAATTAAATGTTAAAATTATACTCCTCTCTAACAACTAAAGCCTGTGTTCGAATCTCACTAAACCCCATTTATCAAAAAAGTTTCCATGTTGAAAATATTAAATTGATTGTTAATGATGTTCCTCACTAGCAGCCTATGTTTTTGGATGAGATTGGCCATTCAACAAGCATCTATTCTAATTTTAAAAGTTAAGATGAATTTTGTGTGCAAGGTGATCAAATATATTGAAAGCTACATATATCCCATGACACTAGAGCAATATTTTCAGAACATTTAATTTGAGGAGGTGAAAAGTTCATTTTGTTTGTTTATTAAGTGTTATTGTATTTGACCCTATATACAACTATCGTAATTCCATCAAAAGTAAGATTTTAATATATTACTGCATTACTTAAAGACACCATCTTGTGTTATTTTAATCTGCAGAGACCATTCAAATTTTGTGAATTGTGTTCGCTTTTCTCCTGATGGGAATAGATTTCTTACTGTAAGCTCTGACAAAAAGGGCCTACTATATGATGCCAAGACCGGGGATAAAATTGGAGAGCTGTCTTCTGAGGATGGTCACAAAGGCAGCATATATGCAGCTAGTTGGAATCCTAACAGTAAACAGGTAATGTCAGCGTAATTAATCGCCAAAGCATACTGCTTCAGCAGAAGTTCTTTATTATTGATTACGTAGTATCAACTTGTTCTATCTCTGGTGTAAAGGAATGCATGTTAACTTCCATTTTTTTGTTAGCAGCAAAAATTGAAGATAATTTCTGTCTTTAATTAAATGAACTGTTGAAATATCATATATGTTATTGATATGAGCAATTGCTCTTGATCCTCTTGATTGCTAAGTGAACACTGTAAGCAATGAAAACTTGGTGTCTTACTAATAGCTTGTGCAGTTTCCTCAAGTGATTTGCTAGTTTATACAGCAAAAGAGAGATATAAGGTCATTTTTATATTGAAAACCTTTTGTTAACTTTGTATTATTAACCATGTGATATTCTAATGACTTATTTTAAGCTGTGAAAAGCTATAAGCTGATTGGTTGAAACACCTACTGGAAACTGCACTGAGGCTAAATATGCATGTGCAAGAAACTTCGCATTTGATTTTGAATGAATTGCATTTATTGGCAATGTTATACAACTGATGCTTTCAAAGGTTTGGATAGATTGTCCCCAGTTCTTTGTGAATATCAGTCTATAACATGAATATAGCATGTACATCATTGCAGGATCTTATTCTAATCTTGTTGTGCAATTTTTTGATTGGAAACAACTTCAGATGAATGTCTGTTATCAAAAAATTGTTGGATATGTCAACACTTAAACGAAAATCCACCTATCATTACTCCATCTGTACTGACTTCTAAAGTGAACCTGTTTCAGGTGCTAACGGTGTCTGCTGACAAGTCTGCCAAGGTGTGGGAGATATCTGATGATAATAACGGGAGAGTGGTGAAAACATTGGTGTGTCCTGGTTCTGGTGGAGTAGATGACATGTTAGTTGGCTGTCTCTGGCAGAATGATCACGTTGTCACTGTTTCCCTTGGTGGCACGATATATTTGTACTCTGCTAGTGATCTTGATAAAGCTCCACTGGAATTATCTGGACACATGAAAAATATAAACTCACTAGCAGTGCTGAAAACTGATCCAAAAGTTATATTGTCCACCAGTTACGATGGCTTAATAGTTAAATGGATTCAAGGTATTGGATACTCTGGAAAACTAGAAAGGAAGACGGTTACTCAAATTAAATGTTTTGCAGTTGTTGAAGAAGAAATAATGTCATCAGGATTTGACAACAAGGTTAGAAAATAATTCAGTAATGCTTATTTTTTATAATTTAATGATTCTTTACATTTAACTTCTGCATGGTAAACCTTCCTTCCCCTACTTATCATGTGTTTGCTATGTTTTTTCTGTTTTCCCTTGACCTAGAATTGTAGTCTTATATTTATCAGCTTCTTTGATCCTTGTAATTCATTAAAAATACTTGATGATGCCTTAAAGATCATGAAGAAAGGTTGAAGTTTCCTGATTGTTTTATGTCCTTTTTGGTCTACTGGGAACTCATATAATCAGAGGAACTATCCTTTTGTCTAAACATATGATCCTAGCATTTTGTCAAGCTTCATCAGATAGTCAACAAAGAACTGGTTTCACTATTTTCCAAATTATTGAGCAAATATTTAGTATTGGAAGGATTATAGTAACCTGGGAGAGATAATTTCCTTTAATATAATCTTCTGCTGAAACTTGTTTGTATATTTGCAGCTTAAAAGTAATTTGTGCTGTTTTATGGTTCTAGGCATCTGCTATTAACTGGACTCATCTTTCTTTTAGCAAGAAGGTCGTGCATTTATACCCTGTGGTTTTAATGGTTTCCTTTGCTCTTATATCTGGTAAGGTTTGGAGATTTTCTCTAAAGGGGGACCAATGTGGAGATGTGGATGGTGTTGATATTGGCAATCAGCCAAAGGACTTGAGCCTTGCCCTTCTTTCTCCTGAGCTTGCATTGATTGCGACTGACACTGGTGTTACACTCCTTCGTGGTACAAAAGTTGTGTCCACCATTGACCTGGGCTTCACTGTGACAGCGTGTGAGATTGCTCCTAATGGAAATGAAGCTATTGTGGGTGGTCAGGATGGAAAATTGCGTGTATACTCTTTAACAGGTGATACTTTGCATGAGGAGGCAGTTCTTGAAAAACACCGAGGTCCTATCACCGTCATTCGCTATTCTCCAGATGTTTCCATGATTGCATCTGCAGATACTAATCGAGAAGCTGTTGTCTGGGACTGTTCTTCCCGAGAGGTGGTTTATCACAATTTTATGTCTTTACACTTCTCAATCACACTCTTTCTAATCATGAAAGTTCACCATGAAGTAATTATCAATATATATGTGCAACAACTTTGATATTACTTAAAGGTACTTTACATGGAATAAGGCTTAGTTCTTGTGTCCGAAAATACTGTTTTTTATTTCCTTTTTTTTTTTTTTTAATTCTTCTCTTATTGGATTATGTGCCTTTATGGTTAGCTTTAGGCTTTGTAACATAAAAGAAGCATGATTTAATCAGGGGGTACTCCTTTTCCAAATAAATTTAACTCATGGTTGAGGACTTCCTTATTTATTAGTTGCTATTTTCATAATTATCATTGTAAATTTGTAGTTTAAAATTTTGCTTTCCAATCATGTTAATGTTATCATCATTATCATATATCTATTGTTTTACTATGGCTTATTTTTTTCCTTTTCATCTACCATGTAGCCATTTTTCACTTAACATATATATATTTTACAGGTAAAGCTTAAAAACATGCTATACCATACAGCCCGAATAAACTGCCTGGCATGGTCTCCTAACAACAGCATGGTGGCCACTGGATCCCTCGATACATGTGTAATTGTATATGAAGTAGATAAACCAGCATCGGATCGGATAACAATCAAGGGAGCTCACTTGGGTGGAGTCTATGGATTGGGTTTCACCAATGATCACACCCTGGTTAGTTCTGGTGAGGATGCTTGTATCCGTGTATGGAAGGTAACACCACAGTGACGTTAAAACTTTGTGCTCTGCTCGTTACTTGATTCTTGGTTTTCTGTAAAGTGAAAGAAAGAAAGTCTGTTCATGTTTTGGAAGAAGATATAGTTTGCTTTAGTGATACCTTAACAGAGTAATCTCTCCCCCAAGACTCGTTTCAAATCTGTCTTGATTATGATATTATGACTAATAAGTTATCCATAGGAATGGTTCGAAGGCCTCTCTTTCCATTTCCATCAATAGTGCTTACAACGTGGGTGCATACTTGTTAAGGGATGGTTTCAGGATTTGAGCATCTTGGATTTGCTTGAAGATCAGAAACAATAATGTGCATATGCATTTTTCTTTTATTTATTTGTGTTTTTGAGACTTTTTCGCATTGTAGTGTTGTCTTTTGGTGCTGTCATTTATTGTTGTAGCTAGTCTTGCAAATGATGGTTTGGGTTTGTAATTGATTACCTATAGCTTGATAGAGTTTTAATGGAATATTTAAGGTTTCTTATCCAATTCAATTTTCCACATATTTTCGATAGGATTGAAATTTCAGATTGATGTGTATTCATGTGGACCTGGTAACTCTCACCGCAAATAAAACTAGGGGTGATGATAGTGAGGTTTTGATAGTTTTGATTAGTGCAACAAATCCATCAGGTTTTAACATCTAAAAATGTCTAAAAAGACATCTAGCTTGGGTCCCTGACTACAATATAATGAAAATCAACTGTAGATATTGCATTGATATAATCCACAATACTTGGCATTTAAAAAGGTCTTAAAAGACATTTCTTGCTACAATAAAAAAGGTAACTTATCACAATTGAAAAATAAATAGTTTTTAAGATGAATATAATATTTTCAAGTATTAACGAAACACAAAAGCTTTAATTTAAATGGATCTGTGCAACTCAATCCGATCTATTGTTAGGTGTTTGTCCGGACCCGTATTTTATTACGTCTATTTGTGTTCTAACAAATATGTAATATCATTTTTTTATATGATTAATACATTTTAATTATATGAGTATTATATTTTTTGTTAATAGAATGATACATTTACGTTATATGTTAAAGTTATGTGAGTAATATATTTATGTTGTGCGAGTAATGATACATTTACATTATACCTCACTAAAATGAGGTAACACCTTTAAGTAAATGAAGTAATATTTTTATGTGTTATAGCTAATACATTTAAGTTATAAACTATTATATTTTAATAAATAATAAAATCATTTTTTTAGGTAAAACAAGACAATATATTTAAGTAACTGTAGTAATACTTTTACATTATATAGTTAAACGTTTACATGATATAAATAATACCCTCATGTTATATTTCAATTACATTATATAGTTAAACGTTTACATGACATAAATAATACCCTCATGTTATATTTCAATCAAATGCAGTAATACCTTTATTTAAATAAAGTAACTAATTTATGTGATATAATTAGTATGTTTCAATGAGATAATACAATCATTTTTGAAGTAAAATAGGTAATACTTTTACATGATAGAAATAATACTTTTATGTTACGTTTCAGTAAAAAAATGAGGCAATATCTTTATGTATAAGAAGTGATACATTTATGTGTGATACAACTTATACTTTTATTAATATAACTAATACCTTATAAGATGCATCTAATTAATATATCTTGGTAAATTAATGAAATCATTTTTTCCCATATTTTTTGTGGCAGATAATATTTTTCATTTTAGTGGATATAGTTATGATAAAAATAATAAGAAGAAAAGGACAATGATGCTAGAGAATAAGAACTATGGAAGAAGTGTCTAAAACAATGGAAGAAGAATTGTTATTAGGTTTCGTGCAGACTTGTTTTTGAAACGGTTGTGAAAAAAAAAAGATACGTGATTGCGTGGATCTTGAATTTAAAAAAATTAGAAAGAAATTATTATTTATATATGAGTCTTGAATTGGATTAGGTCAAATTATTTATATTATTTTTGTAGGTTTTATATTATCAAATTCTACAAGACAATAATTGAGATCCACCGTTCATCATATGTTATTATATAATCTTTTATTATTTATTAATATATAATAATAATAACTTTGAAGTAATACGAGAATTAAATTATGTAAGTATATATCTATTATTTATAAAATTACGTGAATCAACATCGTAAAAAAGATTAAGTCCATTGTTAAAGTAAATATATACATTTATGTAGAATATTAGATAAATGAACATATATTCAGAACATATACTTGAACATATATATTTCATGTATATTTTTCATACATACTAAAATAATAATCACTAAAGAACATATGTCATCCTTTCATTGATTTGGTTCTTTTCTAAACTAAAACCTCAATTAAGTTATACATTATTTTATATCAATTAATGCTAGATTAAATAAATTATTCACTATTAATTATTAAACAAATAAATATTTAGAAGAACTTAGTCTTAAAAAAATATTTGATTTTCTTAAGTTTTGATTATTTGTAAAGAAAAACGAAATGTCAAAACATGGTCTGAGAGTAGATTTTCTAATTAAATCCAAAAAGGAAAAAAAAAATCCCTTAAAACCCCCAATTTCCAATAAAAAATGTGGTCTGAAAGTTTTCTAAATTCTAACGGCTATAATAATATGAGTAGGTCTCTTGTACACTTGGTATACATATAATCCGGGTTGACCCGAATCCGCGCACTTTTGATTTTTTTTTTTTTTAGCTTCCAGGCCAAAACTTTTATATACAAAGTTGGTGACCTTTATATACAAATTGTGTGACCTTTATGTATAAATTCTGTGACCTTTATGTTAAATAACTTAGAAAAAAATGAAGAATTTCAGCAAAATTTGTACATAGATATTTTTATGTTATATTCATATGACCCTTATATATATTTATGTGACATTTAAGTATAAATATTCATACCTTTATATACCTTTTATATATTAGATAAATGTATGAATATTTGTACATAAAGGTCATATAAAATATATATAAGGGTCACATGAATATTACATAAAGGTATCTATGTACAAATTTTGCTGAAATTCTTCCTTTTTTTTCTAAGTTACAATACATAAAGGTCACAGCATTTACACATAAATGTCACAACATTTGTATATAAAGGTCACCAAATTTGTACATAAAGGTCAAGACATAAAATTTATAAAAAAAAAAAAGGAAATTCGCTGGATCCGGATCAGGTTGACCCGGATTGCACGGATCTTAGATCCGTGCACCAGGTGCACAGGAGAATTTGTGTAATAATATATAGTTAAGAGTAAGACTTGGGTGCAACAGTTGCATGGATCTTAGATCCATGCAACGCGGGTCGGGTCGGGCTGAATCCGACCCGGATCCGCGCATTTCTTTTTTTTTTAATTTTTTTTTTATCATGACCTTTATGTTGTGTTAGTGATACCTTTATATTATGTTAAATATACCTTTATATTATGTTAAGTATACCTTTATATAACAGTTTAGCTTTTAAAAAAAACCCTAATTTTGGCAAAAAAACCCTAATTTTGGCAAAAAACCCTAATTTTAACGAAAAATTTATAATTTCAGCATAAAAAAACCTTAATTTGTACATATATACCTTTATATAAATATTACGCATACCTTTAATTAATATTAGTCATACTTTTATATAATACATAAAGGTACAACTAATATAATTAAAAGGTATAACTAATATAACATAAATGTATGTTTAACATAATATAAAGGTATGTTTAACATAACATTATAACCCTAAAGGTATGCTTAACATAACATAAAATCATAAAGGTATGCTTAACATAACATAAAGGTATGCTTAACGTTGTATAAAGGTATGCTTAACGTTGCATAAAGGTATAATTAATATAATGCAAAAGACTTGCATAAAGGTATGCTTAATATAATATAAAAGGCCCTAAAGGTATGACTAACATAACATAAAGGTACACTTAACATAACATAAAGGTACACTTAACATAACATAAAGGTCAAGCACCTGGAGCGAATTTTGGGTGGGTTTGAGCGCACCCACCCAGGCGCGTGGGGGCGCGTGGGGGCGCGTGGAGGTGCGTGGAGCGGGTCAAATTGTTGTGTATGGATCTAGGATCCATACACAAGTTGCACAAAAGTTTTTGTGTATAGTAAATTCTTGGTAACATGGAGGCAAATGAACATTTAACATTAAACTCACCCAAAAAAAAAAAACTTACCATACTTCAAAAAAACTTAACCCAACCCAATTATTATCTATAAAAGAATCATAATTAACGGGAAAAAAAAATCAAAAAAAGGAAAAATCCCTGGAACCCCGTATTCATATTAAAAACGTGTTCTATTTAACGGCCAACCTTCCTGCCAAGATACGACTGCTCTCGTCTTTCTCTTTGTAATGTTTCTTGCTTTGATTAACTATTTGTTGAAAAGAAGAAATTGTTCTAGATTTCAACGTCTTTCTCCTTCTCTTTCTTAAAAAATCTTGATTGCAACGTCTTTCTTCTTCTCTTTCTTGAAGGGATTTTTGGTTAAAATGTTGATTGCAATGTCTTTCTCCTTCTCTTTCTTAAAGTGCTTGTTGGTTAAAATCTTGATTGCAACGTCTTTCTCCTTCTCTTTCTTGAAGTGATTTTTGGTTAAAATCTTTATTGCAACGTCTTTCTGCTTCTCTTTCTTGAAGTGATTTTTGGTTCAAATCTTGATTGCAACGTCTTTCTCCTTCTCTTTCTTGAAGTGATTTTTGGTTAAAATCTTGATTACAACGTCTTTCCCATTCTCTTTCTTGAAAGGATTTTTTTTAAATCTTGATTGCAACGCCTTTATCCTTCTCTTTCTTGAAATGATTTTGGTTAAAATCTTGATTGCAATGTCTCTCTCTCACTTTCTTGAAGTGATTTTGGTTAAAATCTTGATTGCAACGTCTTTCTCCTTCTCTTTCTTGAAGGGATTTGGTTAAAATCTTGATGTCATGTCTTATATTACTTATCTTGAGGTTTGGATACATCATGCCCACTCTTGGAATCTTTGGATATGTCCAATCGTTCAAGTGTCAGTGATGAGACACTACAAAGTATAGCTCGGGCTTGTGGAAATCTCCATGTTCTAAACGCATCGTACTGCCCAAACATCTCTCTTGAAGTAAACTCTCTCTCTCACTCTCTGAGTTTTTGTATACGTATATACATATGCATGCCATCTAACGAGTAATTATCTATTGAAGTCTGTGAGACTTCAATTGCTGACAGTTCTTAAGCTTCATAGCTGTGAGGGTACAACATCGGCTTCAATGGTTGCTATAGCTTCTAGTCCTATGCTTGAGGTTTGAATACACCCTCTTCTGTATTTCTTTTGACTACTGATTGTGATGATTTGTTGGTGATCATTGGTTGCTGATATTGCCTACGCATCTATCTAGGTTCTGGAGCTTGATAATTGCACCTTATTTAATCAGCATCTCTCGAGCTGCGATGCCTGAAAAACATAAGGTTTGTACACTGTCGGAAGTATGTCCTACTCTTGCACCAAGAGCCTTGTGATCTGTCTTTCTGTAGTGATTGACAATTTACTTGCTCTCTGCAGATTTATAGATTTGAATTTAAGAAGCAGTGTGCTATCGTTAATCACAGTTTCTAATTGCTCCCTTCTCTCCAAAGAATCACTATAACATCAAGTGCACTTAAAGTACGTACGTATATATTCATAAATTTTTAGTTCCTCATAAAGTTGTGATTTCTCAGCGACATGAATGCATTTATGCTTTAAACTTATTGGTTTTGGGTCCCAGGAATAATTATACTTAATTTACTTGCAGAAATTAGTTTTGCGAAAGCAAGAAAGTTTGACACACTTAGCACTGCAATGCGATTGTTTGCAATAAGTAGACCTTACCAAATGTGAATCTTTGACGATGTCCATTTGTGAAGTTTTCAGTAGTGGAGGAGGCTGTCCTGTATTGAGATCATAGTTCTTGACAATTGTGAGGTTTGTCGTTGTGATTTTTTTTGCTTAGTTCTGGAATGCCCTTTCTATCTCGTGTTAACAATCTTCAATTGATAAAACCTTGATTGTGATCAGCATTAATTCAGTATGCTAAAGAATTATGAGGGTTTATATTAATTTCATAAATTTCTTGCGACCTTATTAATTCATAAATCATGATTTTAATGTTGGTGTAAAGTTAAGTCAGTTTGTGTTTTAGTTCAAACTTCAAACAAGAAAAGTTTCTTACTTTGGTCGGAATTCAGAGTACACAGTGCATACATAGGGAATCATACCGCTCTTAGAAATTTTAATTTCATAATGTAGTTGGAGATATAGGAGATCTCTTACCATCTTGGACATGAAGTGCTGTAGAAAAAATGCCTAATGTGCCCATGTGTTATTGGAGTCAACTGCGTCTCATATTATCATCTATCCACATATTATACAAATTCTGCATGCATCAGAGTTTCTTATAGTTAATGTTGTTATATCTAATTGTACCTATTACTCTGTGTCAGAGTTTGACAACAGTGAGTTAGTTAGTCTTTCACTTGGTGGTTTCCAATAACTTATCTTGAGCTCAAATGCCCTTACCTCGAACATGTCTTGTTAGATGGTTGTGATTATCTTGCGAGAGCATCATTTTCACCTGTAAGTCATCATCTTATTGATTGCTCTTCATTATTTTGGGATTGAAGTCCATTTTTATTTGATGACTGTCTTAAAATGTTCAATCTCAATTTCAAAAAAAGAACTTGTGAATAGTTATTCTCATTTTCTGATGCCATGTAATACTTTTCTGCCATGTAATTGCTGATTTACTTAGCTCACTTTATTGGAATTTGCTTATCATACTTTCATATATTTCACAAATCCACTGCAGGTTGGTCTCAGGTCGTTGGATATGGCCATATGCCCCAAATTGAACGTGCTCCATGTTGAAGCATCATTAGTGATTTCTCTAGAACTAAAGGGGTGTGACTAGCACGTGAAGGTTGTAAGCAGTTTACCCACACAGTTAAATTGCTTGTTCTGCCAACAGCTTCATCATTAATGATCATCCCAATTTCGTGTTGTCATGGCCATGGTTCTTCCATACCAAAGGTTCATTGTAGCGTCACTTCTTGGTTCTCTTATGTTAGTTGTACACATGTTCCCCATCCAGGTATCTAATTTTCTTCTTTGCTTCCTCCTTACAAAGGCACAAGTCTCTGCTCTTAGTGTGCCTCAAAGACCGTAGTGTTTTATTCTAATCGTCCTATTTGTTTCAATTGTCAGTTTGGTAACCCTAACTCCTTTACAGTTTAATTGATGTTTTCTTTAAAAAAAAAAAAAAACATATAATTACTCAAATAGGCAAACAAGGTTTTACCAAAGTGAATCAACAGAAATAGGTGGTATGACTATTGAATTTTTTATTTTTCACGTCTTATGTTACTTATTGATGTCTATATTTTTTTCCCTTCTATCTCATTGATTTAAAAATCTCTTGCTCCGATTACAATATTGATGAATGGTGCAGTAATGATGTCCAACCTGTATGGCTAAACACCAAAATGATGAATTGGGCTAAACACCCAAAATGATGGATTGGGCTTTATCTTGTTATTTCCAGCATTATTGTTTTGCTGCAGGTGCCTATGGGTAATCTGGATGCGCTGGGTTAGGTTGAGTTGAGACTCTCAATAGTGCCCTCTTGAGGTAGTCTCCTTTAATCCTAGTCTATGGGCTAATCTGATTACCCATTGTGGCTTTGTGGTGGCCGTATGTATCCGTTGGATTCTAATGTCCCAAATTTTGTGGCCCAACCCCAATAACCCTCCGGGGCACTATTGCTTTTGGGCCCAACAAAAATTTATTGGACCTCATGCCCTAATATGTTCCCAGCTTTTCTGGTCTAATGCAACTAAAGATTGGGCTGATTTTAATGAGCTCGATTAGTCGGCTTGGAGTTTAATGAGTGCTGCTGCCCAATACTTTAATCCTTTGGATTATTGTATGGCCTGCATGTGTTGCTCCTGTGTGCCACTAATTGTTGTTCTAATTTTAATTGCCTGGTTGATGTTGTGACCTTTTAGTTGGGATATGTATCCAATTGTTGTGCTAATTTTTGATATCCCTTTGGTCTATTACTTATGGGCCAATTAGTTGGACTTGTTTAACCGTTGTGACTTTACTGGTGGTAGCCATACATGCTGGACTCTTATGTGTACCTATTGGTGTGACCAACCAAATAAACTTTTGGGCTTGCTGAAATAAAATTGTTTTCTAAAGAGTGAGATTTTAACTGAACCATTCCTTATGTGATCATTAATAAATCATTAAGCAAAGTTTCAAGAATTCTGTACCTTTTTTTTCTTTTTTTTTTAAATTCATTTCGGTTTGTCTTCTGAAGATTAGCAGCAGTTATAGGTTTTACATGATAGTGGCAGTTGAAGGGGGTATCTGTGCTGAATTACTATTTTGCTTAACTCAGATCACTGATAGTGTGTTTTCACCTTGCTCATATTAGAAGGTATCTTTCTTCATAATTTTTACAGTGCCTCAAAAGCAAATTATATTTGCTATATTATGCCTTTAATCTACTCATCTGGAGCGAATTGAATTTATGCCAGTTCTTTTATTGTTTGTGAATGAATCATAGGAATAGAGGTTGGTCTTTAATTATTTACATTTCAAAAATTAACAAGCCTATTTTGTAACTGACCTTAACTTGTTATCTCTCCTTATTGTTGTTCTGACGGCTGATGCCTCTGATTATATCAAGCAGGTGGTGAGTATTATTTAATAGGCTTTGTTATTGGCATCTTAAAAATCAGACTTGGTTAGTGGATGGTTAAACAAGTTTGGAGATACTCTCATTGGTCTTCCTTCCAGTGTAGTTCATTCAAACAGATCTTTCTTGTCAGAAGGTTTAATGGTGTCTTTTAATTCTCGTTAATTATATGTATTTTCTGAATTTTGGCCGTCCTTCTTCTGTATAATCCAAGGATTTAGATAGGAAGGGGATTTCTTTGGAAGACAATCATTCCGGTTCATCTATTACTGTGGGTGAACCTTAATTATTTATGTTAAGTAGGTAATGCCTCAAGTGATTTCTTTAAAATTGTAGTGTTTTCTCTACAGAATTCTAATATTTGTCACTGGAAATAGGTCTCTGAGTGACTCTGGGGCTGTTCTTGCTGTTTACAAATGGCTTCAAGAGGTTATACTCATTATTGTAGGTTCTATTTTCAAGTTGTTGCCCCTAATTTAATATGATCATCCTTTTTCCTTTCCTTTTTCACTCTTTTTTTTCTTAAAAACTTAAAATAAGAATTCAGAATGTAATTCAATTAGTTTATTCTGTGAAAGTTTTGTAGGCTGGAAGAATGGAGATTGGAATGGTGCTGGTGGTGGTGAAGAAGGAAACCGTTCTCAGAATACCCAATGATGGTCATGGCAAAAAATTGGTATCACCATTGGTCACCTTATTATTAGCGGTGATGTTAATAACTTGATATAGAAGTAAAGAAATATTGTTCAACTTTGTTAGCATCTAGATTCTCAATGATATAGTTAGGATGAGATTTGATTGGCATATAACAAGCTCCAAGAAAATGCTTAACATCATATGTTTGTTGTGCATCAATTGTCTTTCCTTATAACCTTTTTACAAAGCTGATAGTTAGACGTCCTACTATTTCTAGTTATGTTGGTCTCTGTATTGTTATAATTTTGTCTTTGTGTCTGCAAGAATACCACGAACCCTGCCTTAATCTTGTTCTTCAAAGTGGATGATCAAATGTGGCACACTTCTGTCGGTGAAGGCGTTGCTATAAAAAATGAGGGTACTAATAAAATGGATGATTCGGAGGTTTGGATGGATCTTACTGAGGACTTGCTGCACATGGTAGGCATATTGTGAAAGTGATTTCTTTCTATATATTTAATAAAATGGATGATTCGGAGGTTTGGATGGATCTTACTGAGGACTTGCTGCACATGGTAGGCATATTGTGAAAGTGATTTCTTTCTATATATTTAATAAAATGGATGATTCGGAGGTTTGGATGGATCTTACTGAGGACTTGCTGCACATGGTAGGTATATTGTGAAAGTGATTTCTTTCTATATATTTTAGATGATGATGCATTTTCTACATTGTCATCTGTTGTAGGTTTTCACCTTCTTGGACCACGTTGATCTTTGCCGAGCAGCAAGGGTTTGCAAGCAGTGGAGTGATGCAAGTTCTCATGAAGATTTCTGGCGCTACCTGAATTATGAGAATCGCTACATATCAGTGCAGCAATGTGAGTATCATGACAGTCCATCCCTTGTTTGCTTAGAGTTTTCTTGGACCTGTTTGTCATTGCAGACATTCAATACTCAAAGATGGTCATGGCAAAAACATTGTATCACCATTGGTCAGCTTATTATTAGCGGTGATGTTAATAGCTTGATATAGAGGTAAAGAAATATTGTTCAACATTGTTATCATCTAGATTCTCAATGATATAACTAAATATATTAATAGTGGTCATGTTAATAACTTGATATAGTGGTAATAAAATATTGTTCCACACTGTTAGCATCTAGATTCTCAATGATATAACTAAAGTTATTAATAGTGGTGATGTTAATAACTTGATATCGTGGTAATAAAATATTGTTCCACATTGTTAGCATCTAGATTCTCAATGATATAGCTAGGATGAGAGTTGATTGACATATAACAAGATCCAAGAAAGTGCTTAACATCATATGAATTTTGAATTTGGTCATTGTTTTGCAAGTCGTATGGTTAACACATGAAGGTTGTAAGCAATTCAAAAATGATGACAACGGATGCTAATGCACTTTTGGTACCCACACAGCTAATCTGAGATGCATATATTTTTTTCATCTTTAAATAACAAAAGTAGTTTATACTCATCTTTATTATTGTACTATTGTTAAAAAAAAATTGGCTCTATTTCAGAAGTTAAATATTATCGGTTTTTTGAATTGTATGTTCTGTTTAAAAATCCTCAAATTATTGTTACGAAAATAATTTCCTTTCAAATCAGGGGATTTACTTATTTAGGCCTAAATTTAAAAAAAATAAAAAGTTAGATTATCAATTTAAAATCATCAGATCAATTTGACACACCTCTATTGAACTGGATGGACCAATTTGCATTTTGCCCAATTTATTTATGTGGTTGAATGTTAATATGAGTTAACTTTCTGATTCTGTTAGAATAAAGCATAAGAATAGAACTTGGTCATTAATTATTTACATTTGAAAAATTAACAAGCCTATATCTAACTGATCTTTACTTGTTTTCTTTCTGACTGCAGTGGTGCCTGATTATTAGGCAGATGGTGAGTATGATTTAAGACTCGGATATTGATGGGAAATCATCGAGGTTACAGATACTGTCATTGGTCTACCATCCAGTGGAGTGAGTTCAAACAGATTCTGTCTTGTCAGAAGGTATAATGATTTCTTTTAATTTCTTCTTGTTAAAGTGAAAGATCTTTTTTTTTTCCTCAAATTGGTAACACTTCTACCGTTTTATCCAGGGTTTCAGAGAGAAGTGGCCTTTCTTCGAAAACCAATCTCCGTGCTTCGTCTATTACTCTATGTGAACCTTTATGGCACCCCACAGTTATCTACGTTAATGTTATGCAGGTAATGCCTCAAGTTATTTCTTTAATAATTGTAATGTTTCCTCTGCTGTAATATTCATCACTGGAAAAAGGTCTCTGAATGATTCTTGTGTTGTTCCTCCTGCTTTCAAATGGCTTCAAGAGATTAAAATCATTATTAAGGTTCAATTTTCTAGGTATTGTCCTTAATTTATTATGTTCATCCTTTCTCCTTCCCTCTCTCGCTCTTCCTTTTTCTTTCATCGAAAAAAAAAAAAAGAATTCAGACTATTCAGTATTGCAAGAATGTATTTCAATTAACTTATTCTGTGAAAGTTTTGGGAGTCTGGGAAGAGTAGAAGTGTAGTCTGGGAAGAGTAGAAGCGTGGAGATGAGACGAACTTTTAACATAGGGATTGAAATGGTACCGACGGTGATGGAGGAGACTGCTCTAAGAATTCACAAAGATGATCATGGAAAAAAAGTGTATCACATTGGTCAGGTTATAAGTGGTGATGATGGGGTGAGCTACTGATGTTAATAGCTTGATATAGAGGTAAAAAAACATGGCTTAACATTGTCAGCATCTAGAATCTCAATAGTATAGGATTAGATCTGATTGACATATAACAAGATCCTTATGTCTAACACATGAATGTTGTAAGCAGTGTCCATCTGCAAAAATAGTAAATATGATGAAAACTGATGCTACTGCACTTCAGGTACCCTCACAGCTAAATTGTTTGTTCTTATGTCTAACACATGAATGTTGTAAGCAGTGTCCATCTGCAAAAATAGTAAATATGATGAAAACTGATGCTACTGCACTTCAGGTACCCTCACAGCTAAATTGTTTGTTCTGCCAACAAATTCATCATTTATGGTCGTCCCCATTTTGTGTTATCATGGCCATGATTCTTCCATATCAGCAGTTCATTGTAACTTCACTTATTGGTTCTCAAATGTTAGTTGTACTCGTGTTCTCAATCCAGGTATCTAAATTTCTCATTCCTTACTCTTTATAAAGATACAAGTCTCTGCTTGTAGTGTACCTTATAGACCGTACTGCCATCTTATTCTCATTGTCCGGTTTCTTTCAATAATCAGTTTTGGTTACCCTAATTCCTCTTTACGATTGAGATCTCGCTTTTTTTGTTTTTGTTTTTGTTTTTTAAAAGTATAATTATTTATTGGCAAACAAGGTTTATCTTTAGATGGTCTTAATGTACGGAAATTTGGCAGCCATGAATATTGTTAAGCATATGAAAGTCCAGATCCCTATTCATCTTTATGTTGATGGTAACGTCCTTTTTTTTTTTTTTCTCTGTGAACAGATATTGTGCATTAGAAATGAATTTTATAAATCAAAGTTTTATGAGGGATGATGAGCTATCTTAGTACAGGTAGACACAATTAGTCTCAGTTGTATGAATTTAATTAATGTTTATTGTGAATTGCTGATTAACAGAAAAAAAATACACTAACAAGAAAATGTGAAGCCATCTTTTTTTTGTCACAAACACAATTATACATGCTCTTTATCTTTGTAAACAATCTTTTCAGTGATATGCAAATAAGATTTTCCTCGTTTTGTTTTTTTATGATGTCCATATTGAACAATACTTTAGTGGGTTGCCTTCTTTATCTGTGTATATATGCTTCAACATACCTGGTATTGATTTAGTCTGTTAATAAATAATTACTACATTATCAATCAAGTATGCAATGAGACTTTGATATATTTTAAGTTTAAGCGAGAAATTGCTAAGTATGCAGATTTTAGTGAAAATTACCAAAATAAATGGTTATGATTCAAGACCTATATATCAGCTATCATGCTAGGAATTTGTTTAGTGGTATGTTATGGATACACTGGAATGAATCATTTATGAAGTCAGATTATTCAATTCCTCCATGGGAACACATGAATACTTTGTTCATAAATGCTAGTGTAGGATCTTCTGTTTCACCATTTTCTTTAATTTCAACTCTAATCCATATTTGCGAATCGGCTTCTTGATGTAATAAGATTTCCTTTTCAGGTGAGTAAGAACCTGAGGAACCTCTTCTGAGAAGAACATTTTTTTGAGTCCCTATGTGGGATATAAGGAATCTATTCGACCCACCTCATTTCCACACAATTTGTTTTCTGTAATCCCAGGTTCGGGAAAATTGTTCATCTCATTGACTACATTGAGGGTGAGTCTGATGAATAGAACTTACTCATCAGCTTTCCCGAGCTGAGATTATAGAAAACAGATTATGGCAGTGGCATCCTTCCATGATCTCTCACCACTTCACCGTTGACAGCTCTCAGCATCTTTCTCTTGGTAATTCTTGTAAAACCATTATCTGCAGCTATTGTTTATATTGATCAGTATCCTTGCTTTGCTTCTTCCTTTCTTGAATCGAAAGCTGTTCCAGGAAGAAGTTGATGTACTTCTTGTAATTCATCCACCTCTAAGCTAACATTTACGTACTTTCTTTTGTGTTATTTAAGTACTATTGAAAATTTTATCGTTCTCACTCTATTTTTGTAAGATTTTGGACTAATTTGTTTAATTTTTTTCTGAGATAGTTGCGATAAATTCATGTTTTGGTGTTTCTTGAATCTTGTACATATGAAGTAATTGCTTTCCAGTTTATGATGGAGAGTAGAAATTTATCTACATATACATACTCCACATGACATTATAGTGGAGCCTTGCTATGACCACCGCAAACCCCACCGCTGCCATCACGTAAGATTTCCACCAAACCACTACCATCAAGCACAAATCAACCACGATTCAGCAACGAAAAAAGAAAAAAGAGGCAAGGGGGGATGAAATTGGGAACAGAGAACAAACATAGAGATGATAAGAAGAACATGAATACTCATTTCCCCCCAATTTTCTCCTTTTTTTTGATAGGTAAAAAATGACTTTTTGTGTGGTTCCATTTATTGATTTGTATATTTGCTGATTTTGTACTAATTAAATTGTTGTTTTATACACACTAGTATGCAGCCACAATGAGTTGTTCTCTTGTTTGATGGCAAGTGGAGATAAGTTGATTGGTCGGTGTTAAAAATTCCATTCTGATAGAGAAGACAAACTTTTCTATGAGGGAGCTGAAATTTGGGAATTGATTTGGAGTTGGGTTTGACTTTGGATATTTGGGCTCCTTCTGGCGCACAGGTTAGTCTCCCATGAATATATTGAATACCTAATTTTTGATACAAGCCAACTTGACTCTTTTTGGCTATTAGTACATTCATTGTCAACTAAAAAAGAAAAACAAGGTCCACACTTAGCCCGGAAGAAGAAGAAGATGATGATGCAGGCTATTTCATTAACTAATAATGATATTGGGAAATAAGAATATCTTGCTAACAACAGATGCACTTACGGTAACAAAGTATTACTCGAGTCGACTGACAAAAGGCCAGACACTTTGGTGTTCTCTCATTTGTTGTGAGACCGGGGTTTAGATGAGTTATACGTCAGACCAATAACAGCCATTGAATGCGGCGCATGTGGTGAGCATAGAAAGATGATGATGAAGAAAGCATAGAAAGATTTGCATAGAAAGATGATGATGAAGAAAGCATAGAAGATTATTTGACATGGAGGGATGAATCATTCAAAGTAACTGCAAAGCAAATTGCCGAGGATTGCCAAGTCTTTGTGTTACATTTGCCAAGGTTATACTCCACTTATCGCAGTCCCCCGAAGATGGTGGAGTATTGGAAAGGATTTAGCAGAAACAAAGCAAATCCAATCTACATGGTTATTGATGAGATCTCTGAGGTACCATCATTTCCAATCATATATATATATATATATATATATATATATATATATCTTTTTCTATTTATCATTTTCATCATACCCATATACGTACAGGAGTAAAAATATACTAATTTCGCTAAACAAATAAAATGATCTTTTTTACCAAATACATGATACCATCTAGTCATAAATAATAACATATCGGGCTTTCATTTCTAACAATCAATTATGTTATAACAAGCTTTTTTTCTCTGATTCTTTTTTTGTAGTTAAATTTTGAGTTTATTAAATATCCTTTATTACATACCAATAACTAGAAGAGAGAAAAAAAAACATTCTTACAGCACTGACCAAGAGAAGATATGGTTTTTTTTTTCTTTGTATGAAATAGGCACTTTTAGGCGGGAAAATGGTATTACTGTAAATATCACCAATAGTTTTTCTTTATAAATAGTATAAAATCATAAATTTTGGTCTCCACCATTAAAAAAATCATTCAAATTGTTGGAATTTAACTGACATCAGGATTTTGGAGGGAATTTAGTTGCCAAAATTAGAAACTTTTAGTTTGGGAATTATTCAAAAGTGAAGGATGATTTAGTATTTTGTTAAGTCATTGTTGAAGATTAAGATGTTATGCCAAGAAACAAAAGAAAAATGAAATAAATATTTATATAGTTCAACATCTTCGATCTTTTCTGGAACTACCACAGTCCACAGAACTAAAGTCAAATTTATTGTCTCTCCTCGTTAATTTAACATTAATAATTCTCATCCAATTGAATTTATTTAATATTTTCTGATTCAATTTTAAGTCTATAAATATATTTGATTGTAATTGTCAGATGTGTGCAATCAATCATGTGTGCGACTCGACTCATGAATGGTAGTAGTTAGACTATATTTATTGATGACATTTGGTGAATGTCACCACCAAATATCACCACAAATAATAATATATAATAAAAGAGATAGTGTGCAATCAATCATTTTTGATTTATAATATATGCGTGTCATTATTTTATTCGTCTCGATTAATTTTTTTCGATATAATTTAAAGTGTTGATATTGAAAATAATTTTATTTAAAAAAATTAAAAAATATCAAAATTATAAAAAAAAAATCTCTACAAATAGAGTCCAATATAAACATATTTACTCATCAATCCAAAATTCATTTTCACTTGTCTCACAATTATTGTAATTTCGATTTCGTATTTTAATTATTGCAATTTCAATTTATTTATTGTGTTTATGTTAAAAACGACTTGATTGAGCATATTTGGCAAAAATTTGGTATTTGTAATTAAATATATAATTTGTATCTTTATTATTATGCATCTATTTGTAGTTTGATTCTTTTCGATTTCGTATTTCAGTTATTATAATTTCGATTTCGTATTTCAATTATTGTAATTTCTATTTCGTATTTCAATTATTGTAATTTCGATTTAGTTATTGTGGTATGTTATTTTATATACGGAAAAAAAATGAAAAGGTGTCACTAATAAAAAATAGTTTATTGCGCAATTAATTAATATATCAAAAAAATAAATATATAAAGCTTGCAGAGTTATATATCAAAAAAAATAATTTTTGATTTATGTATTGTGGATGCGGAATTAATAAATATATAATAAAAAAATGTTCACAGAATAATATATAATTATTAAATAATGAGTGAGAAAAAAATATTGGGTTGGGTTGGTTGGTGTCATTAATAAATTATGAAAATAAAAATAATTAAAAATAAAGATGAAGACACATAAACTGTGACAAAACCATAATCCTTATTTTAATCAGCCATCAAACTTTTATTTAAAATAAAATAATAAAAAAATAAAAAAGAAGACAAAACTATGTGGGATGGGGTTGTTTCTATCCAATATGTATAACAAAAAATGAAAAAATACTCACTTAATAAAAATTAAGTTTTCTATTCAATTTGAAGATAAAAGTTATCCCAACTATTCTTAATACCCAATTGTTTATCATTATGATCTATGTTATACACATCGTGATCTATGTCAGTCCATCGTGATTTATGTTAGCCCCATAAGTCGCTAATCTATTACTTGCGTTGTTTCACACAACTTGCTATTGTAAACAAAGGTTTATCTAATAAAAAACGACCTACACATAAAAGTATGCACTCTGAGTTTAAAACAAAAGTACGGTTGATCAATAATTAATTAGATAAAAGACAAAAACTTGTTATTATACTATCAATGATATTTTAAGTGTATTTATTAAGAGTATGTAAACTAATATAAGGACAATAATGAAGAGCAGTAGTTAAATGGCCAGCTGTGACAATGATATGATCCTTATTTCAATTGATCCCTGTATCATCAAACGTTTCTCCCCCCACACTAGCATCAACCCCACAAATCAACCACCACCCGAAATCATCGAAACTACTAAACAGCCCTTGCGCAAAACTGCTGAATTTGGGAATAAAGTAAAGAAGAAAAAAAAAAAGTTTGCATGCATATTTCCTATAGAGCTACTCTTAAAAATACTTATATAGTGGTTTTGTGAGTCTGTTATAGAGACATTAATTTCCACATTCAGATCAAATGGCTTATGCTGCTGTTGTTTCTGCTAAGCAAGCAATCCACCATTTTCTAAATACTAATCATAATTTCAAATGTGTCTCTTTCATTGAAGAAGCCATGGATTTGCATTGAAGGAGATGGAGTCGTTGCAACTTATTCTCCAAAGATCGGACGACAGCATTCTCTGATCTGCAGCAAGAGATCGGACAGAAAGCTGAGAGAGGAAGTGTATAAACTAGAAGATGTAGTGAAATTCTTCTCTGGATCGGATGAGGAGAAAGTAAAGCAAGAGATTAACAGCATTTTGATGGCGCTGAAGAAGATTAAGGAGGAGTATAGTGAAGAAGTAGACAACCGATGTCTGATGAAGAAGAAGATGATGATGATGCAGCTATATCATCTGATCTTGGAAATGATGGTGTGGTTCTATTAACAGATGACCTTAAGGGGATAAAGGATTATGTGAGTCGACCAACGAAAAGGCCGGACGACTTTGCTGTTCTCTCATTTGTTGGGGGAGTAGGAAGTGGTAGAACCGTATATGCCAAAGCCATTTATGATGATTTATACTTCAAGCAAGAACAGCCATTGGAGTGCATGCGGCGCGTGGGTGAGCATAGGTCCAGACTATAAGTACAAGGATAGCCTTATAAATATTCTTACCCAAATAAAGGAGGGGAACTTTGAAGATGATGATGAAGAAAGCATAGAAGATTATTTGTAGGAAAGTTTGGAAGGTAAGATATACATAGTTGTGTTGGATGATGTGTGCGACACAAAGGTGTGGGGCTACCTGAAAAGCTCATTTCCGGTGGATACTCAAATAAGACGAGATACTAAAAATATACTAATTTACCTGTGGATCTTTTCTTGTACCCAATACATACTAACTATCACGTCATAAATAATAAGATATGGTTGTGCTTTCATTTCTAACAATTTATGTTATAAGAAGTTTTTTTTTATCCATAGTTTTCTGATTTTTTATTAAATATATAATAATAATTTCTCCACTGTGTTGCTTGTTATATAAAATTTATGAGTTTTAAATTTTTGATAATAATGCAATTGTATATTATTTTAACATAAAATATATATGTATATAACATTTTTGTTATATATTTATATTAATGAAATTTTTTGATGTTTTTATAAAATTTATGAGTTTCAAATTTTTGATAATAATGCAATTGTATATTATTTTAACATAAAATATATATGTATATAACATTTTTAATATATATTTATATTAATGAAAAAATTTGATGTTTTAAATAATAGTATTTGGTAATATTTAAAATTTTGAATATAACATACAAATGTATAGATAAGTTAAACAACAAAGTTCATGTTCGATCTTCACGGAATTCTCATGAGAACTTCGACCTATGATTGCCACCTTGCTTCAAATGGTTACTCATTTAATTATAGTTTAGTGTATTTTTATATGTTACGAATTAAAAGTGATGAACGGATTCAAAAAATTCTTGTTTGCTAGCTTTGAAGGAATATTTGTTATTACCCAGTGTTTTTATTTAATTAACTGATGATAAATGAGTTATAAATGTAAACTCCATTCGCGCCACACATGTACCTGCACCACGACAAAAACGGTAATAGACAACACTCTAATGATAAGGATTTCAATATAAATTGTTGACTTTTCAAGTATTAATAACATTTTTTAGACGTTGCTAATAGCCAACGGTTAACCAAATAGGTCACTGATTCATTTCCCCTTTAACAATCTTCTTTTTCCCTTTTTATTTTCAATTTGGTAAATTAGTTGAGGTTGTCTTTACCCGAAGATATTTGAAATTCATAGTTCATTTGCGTTGATTGGATAAATATGGTTTTGAAATCCATTGATATCATTTTGAACTAGTATGTGACTAATATGACTGGATTTGAAATCATTACAAATCTTGAATTTCAAATTCATCAATATTGTGTTTGAATAGAGTGATTTGAAATCCACTCAAATTAGATTTTTGATTAATTTCTTTTGGGAAATTAGGATTCTTGTTGAATTGAGATATAATTTCACAATTTTGATTTGAGATATCATGTGTTTAGCTTTTGTGTTTTTTATTAGGTTCATTTTTTTAAGTGCAACTAATGATGTGACAATTTATGTAGTAAAATAATATAAAAATAAAGTTCCCGTATAAAAAAAAAACAGCCACATAAGGTAACTTAACTAAAATATTGAAATTGGTCGGAAATTTGAGATTCAACGAAAAAAGAACTTATATTGAACAAATTTTCAATTGCAAAACTAAAAATTGATGATCGAAAATTAATAAGACTAAAAAGGACGTGGTCTCTAGAATTAGACCAAAAATGATTTTTTTCCCAAAATTAATTACTTTTTAAATAGATGAGGAGACTATTCATGGGTGGTTATGGGGGCACAACATATTATTTTAACCTCATTGATATATTACTTCTTAAAAAAAAAAAGTTTTGCCTAAAAGAAGGTATTAAGGCTATAACAAAGTCTTTGGTTGAACATGAGATACTAAGAAAAATGGCATCTATGAAAACGAAGGTATCCAATACCTGAAGTGGCAATGCATCGTCAAAATGAAAAACAATTAAAAAGAATATAACTATTAAAAAGTTTGGCCTTCACATAAAAAATGAACGTACACTTACCGAATAATTAACTAGGCAAAAGACAAAAACTTATTATTATATTTTCTATAAATTACAAATATTTTAATTAATTAAGAGTATATAAATATATATTAAAGACAATAATGAATGGTACTAGTTAGGGGAGAGCTCCATTTTCAATAATGGCTAGCTGTGACA
Source organism: Scutellaria barbata (assembly GCA_028654395.1). Lineage (NCBI taxonomy): Eukaryota > Viridiplantae > Streptophyta > Magnoliopsida > Lamiales > Lamiaceae > Scutellaria > Scutellaria barbata. The sequence continues at coordinate 35,361 of JACJVH010000205.1, forward strand.
AAGCCATAATCCTTATTTTAATCAATTCCCCAGTCATCAAACTTTTATTTAAAATAAAATGATAAAAGTAAAGAAGAAGAAACATAAATTATATGGGACGAGAGTTGTTTCTACCTAATATGTATAACAAAAAATAAAAAATACCCATTCAATAAAAAATAAATTTTTTTATTTAATTTGGAGATAAAATTAACCAATTATCCTTAATACCCAATTTGCATCGTGATTTATAGATCACGGTAGTATTTATCATCGTGATCTATACTAAAAAAAATGAGGCAATACCTTTATATATAAGAAGTGATACAACTTATACTTTTATTAATATAACTAATACCTTATAAGATGCATTTAATTAATATATCTTGGTAAATTAATGAAATCATTTTTTCCCATATTTTTGTGGCAGATAATATTTTTCATTTTAGTGGATATAGTTATAATAAAAATAATAATAAGAAAAGGACAATGACACTAGAGAAGAAGAACTATGAAAGAAGCGTCTGAAATAATGTAAGAAGTATTGTTGTTAGGTTCCGTGCGGACTTGTTTTTGAAACAACCGCATGTAAAAAAGAAAGATGCGTGATTGTGTGGATCTTGAATTTGAAAAAATAAGAAAGAAATTATTATTTATATATGAGTCTTGAATTGGTTCAAGTCAAATTATTTATATTATTTTTGTAGGTTTTATATTATCAAATTCTACAAGAAAATAATTGACATCCACCGTTCATCATATTTTATTATATTATCTTTTATTATTTATTAATATATAATAATAATAATAACTTTGAAGTAATACTATAATTAAATTATGTAAGTATATATCTATTATTTATAAAATTACGTGAACCAACATCGTAAAAAAGATTAAGTCCATTATTAGAGTACATACATACATTTATGTAGAATATTAGATAAATGAACATATATTCAGAAGAACTTAACCTTAAAATATATATACTTGAATACATATATTTCATGTATATTTTTCATACATACTAAAATAATAATCACTAAAAAATATATGTCATCCTTTCATTGATTTGGTTCCTTGCTAAACTAAAACCTCAATTAAGTTATATATTATTTTATATCAATTAATACTAAATTAAATAAATTATTAACTATTAATTATTAAACGAATAAATATTTAGAAGAACTTAGTCTTAAAAAAAATATTTGATTTTCTTAAGTTTTGATTATTTGTAAAGAAAAACGAAATGCCAAAATATGGTCTGAGAATATGTTTTATAATTAAATCCAAAAAGGAAAAAAAAATTCCCTTAAAATCCCAATTTCCAATTAAAAATGTGGTCTCAAAGTTTTCTAAATTCTAACGGCTACAATAATATATAGTAAATTCTTGGTAACACGGACGCAAATGAACATTCATCATTAAACTCACATAAAAAAATAAAATAAAATTACCATACTTAAAAAAAACTTAACCCAACCCAATTATTATCTATAAAAGAATCATAATTAACGGGAAAAAAATATCAAAAAGGAAAAATCCCTGGAACCCCATATTTATATCAAAAACGTGTTCTATTTAACGGCTAACCTTCCTGGCAAGATACGACTGTGTTTCTTGCTTGGATTATCTATTTCTTGACAAGAAGAAATTGTTCTAGATTTCAACGTCTTTCTCCTTATCTTTCTTGAAAGGATTTCGTTAAAATCTTGATTGCAGCGTCTTTCTTCTTCTCTTTCTTGAAGGGATTTTTGGTTAAAATGTTGATTGGAATGCCTTTCTCCTTCTCTTTCTTGAAGTGCTTTTGGTTAAAATCTTGATTGCAACGTCTTTCTCCTTCTCTTTCTTGAAGGGATTTGGTTAAAATCTTGATGTCATGTCTTATATTACTTATCTTGAGGTTTGGATACATCATGCCCACTCTTGGAATCTTTGGATATGTCCAATCGTTCAAGTGTCAGTGATGAGACACTACAAAGTATAGCTCGGGCTTGCGGAAATCTCCATGTTCTAAACGCATCGTACTGCCCAAACATCATTCTTGAAGTAAACTCTCTCTCTCTCACTCTCTGAGTTTTTGTATACATATGTTTATATCGAGTACCTGTATACGTATATACATATGCATGCCATCTAACGAGTAATTATCTATTGAAGTCTGTGAGACTTCAATTGCTGACAGTTCTTAAGCTTCATAGCTGTGAGGGTACAACATCGGCTTCAATGGTTGCTATAGCTTCTAGTCCTATGCTTGAGGTTTGAATACACCCTCTTCTGTATTTCTTTTGACTTCTGATTGTGATGATTTGTTGGTGATCATTGGTTGCTGATATTGCCTACGCATCTATCTAGGTTCTGGAGCTTGATAATTGCACTTTATTTAATCAGCATCTCTCGAGCTGCGATGCCTGAAAAACATGAGGTTTGTACACTGTCGGAAGTATGTCCTACTCTTGCACCCAGAGCCTTGTGATCTGTCTTTCTGTAGTGATTGACAATTTACTTGCTCTCTGCAGATTTATAGATTTGAATTTAAGAAGCAGTGTGCTATCGTTAATCACAGTTTCTAATTGCTCCCTTCTCTCCAAAGAATCAGTATAACATCAAGTGCACTTAAAGTACATACGTATTTATTCATAAATTTTTAGTTCCTCATAAAGTTGTGTTTCTCAGTGACATGAATGCATTTATGCTTTAAACTTATTGGTTTTGGGTCCCAGGAATAATTATACTTAATTTACTTGCAGAAATTAGTTTTGCGAAAGCAAGGAAGCTTGACACACTTAGCACTGCAATGTGATTGTTTGCAAGAAGTAGACCTTACCAAATGTGAATCTTTGACGAATTCCATTTGTGAAGTTTTCAGTAGTGGAGGAGGCTGTCCTGTATTGAGATCATAGTTCTCGACAATTGTGAGGTTTGTCGTTGTGATTTTTTTGCTTAGTTCTGGAATGCCCTCTCTATCTCGTGTTAACAATCTTCAATTGATAAAACCTTGATTGTGATCAGTTCAGTATGCTAAAGAATTATGAGGGTTTATATTAATTTCATAAATTTCTTGCGACCTTACTAATTCATAAATCAAGATTTTAATGTTGGTGTAGAGTTAAATCAGTTTGATTTGTGTTTTAGTTCGAACTTCAAACAGGAAAAGATACTTACTTTGGTCGGAATTCAGAGTACACAGTGCATTAGAAATTTTAATTTCATAATGTAGTTGGAGATATAGGAGATCTCTTACCATCTTTGACATGAAGTGCTGTAGAAAAAATGCCTAATGTGCCCATGTGATATTGGAGTCAACTGCATCTCATATTATATCATCTATCCACTATTATACAAATTCTGCATGCATCAGAGTTTCTTATAGTCAATGCTGTTATATCTAATTGTACCTATTACTCTGTGTCAGAGTTTGACAACAGTGAGTTTCCACAGTACATGTTTAGTTAGTCTTTCACTTGGTGGTTTCTTGAGCTCAAATGCCCTTTCCTCGAGCATGTCTTGTTAGATGGTTGTGATTATCTTGCGAGAGCATCATTTTCACCTGTAAGTCATCATCTTATTGATTGCTCTTCATTATTTTGCGATTGAAGTCCATTTTTATTTGATGACTGTCTTAAAATTTTCAATCTCAATTTCGAAAAAAGAACTGTGAATAGTTATTCTCATTTTCTGTTGCCATGTAATACTTTTCTGCCATGTAGTTGCAGATTTTCTTAGCTGACTTTATTGGAATTTGCTTATCATACTTTCATATATTTCACAAATCCACTGCAGGTTGGTCTCAGGTCGTTGAATATGGCCATATGCCCCAAATTGAACGTGCTCCATGTTGAAGCATCATTAATGATTTCACTAGAACTAAAGGGGTGTGGCTAGCACGTGAAGGTTGTAAGCAGTTTACCCACACAGTTAAATTGCTTGTTCTGCCAACAGCTTCATCATTAATGATCATCCCAATTTCGTGTTGTCATGGCCATGGTTCTTCCATGCCAGAGGTTCATTGTAGCGTCACTTCTTGGTTCTCTTATGTTAGTTGTACACATGTTCCCCATCCAGGTATCTAATTTTCTTCTTTGCTTCCTCCTTACAAAGGCACAAGTCTCTGCTCTTTGTGTACCTCAAAGACCGTAGTGTTTTATTCTAATCGTCCTATGTGTTTCAATTGTTAGTTTGGTTACCCTAACTCCTTTACAGTTTAATAGATGTTTTCTTTTAAAAAAAAACCATATAATTACTCTAATTGGCAACCAAGGTTTTACCAAAGTGAATCAACAGAAATAAGTGGTAACTATTGAATTTTTTATTTTTCACGTCTTATGTTACTTATTCATGTCTATATTTTTTTCCCTTCTATCTCATTGATTTAAAAATCTCTTGCTTCGATTACAATATTGATGAATGGTGCAGTAATGATGTCCAGCCTGTATGGCTAAACACCCAAATGATGAATTGGGCTAAACACCCAAAATGATGAATTGGGCTTTATCTTGTTATTTCCAGGATTATTGTTTTGCTGCAGGTGCCTATGGGTAATCTGGATGCGCTGGGTTAGGTTGAGTTGAGACTCTCAATAGTGCCCTCTTGAGTTAGTCTCCTTTAATCCTAGTCTATGGGCTAATCTGATTACCCATTGTGGCTTTGTGGTGGCCGTATGTATCCGTTGGATTCTAATGTCCCAAATTTTGTGGCCCAACCCCAATAACCCTCCGGGGCACTATTGCTTTTGGGCCCAACAAAAATTTGTTGGACCTCATGCCCAAATCTGTTCCCAGCTTTTCTGGTCTAATGCAACTAAAGATTGGGCTGATTTTAATGAGCTCGATTAGTCGGCTTGGAGTTTAATGAGTGCTGCCCCGATACTTTGATCCTTTGGATTATTGTATGGCCTGCATGTGTTGCTCCTGTGTGCCACTAATTGTTGTTCTAATTTTAATTGCCTTGTTGATGTTGTGACCTTTTAGTTGGGATATGTGTCCAATTGTTGTGCTAATTTTTGATATCCCTTTGGGCTATTACTTATGGGCCAATTAGTTGGACTTGTTTAACCGTTGTGACTTTACTGGTGGTGGCCATACATGCTGGACTCTTATGTGTACCTAATGGTGTTGCCCAACCCAATAAACTTTAGGGCTATTTCTGAAATAAAATTGTTTTCTAAAGAGTGAGATTTTAACTGAACCATTCCTTATGTGATTATTAATAAATCATTAAGCAAAGTTTCAATAATTCTGTACCTTTCTTTTCTTTTTTTAAAATTCATTTTGGTTTGTCTTCTGAAGATTAGCAGCAGTTATAGGTTTTACATGGTAGTGGCAGTTGAAGGGGGTATCTGTGCTGAATTACTATTTTGCTTAACTCAGATCACTGATAGTGTGTTTTCACCTTGCTCATAAATAAGGTATCTTTCTTCATAATTTTTACAGTGCCTCAAAAGCAAATTATATTTGCTATATTATGCCTTTAATCTACCCATCTAGAGCAAATTGAATTCATGCCAGTTCTTTTCTTGTTTGTGAATGAATCATAGGAATAGAGGTTGGTCTTTAATTATTTGCATTCAAGAATTAGCAAGCCTATTTTGTGACTGACCTTAACTTGTTATCTCTCCTTGTTGTTGTTCTGATGGTTGATGCCTCTGATTATGTCACGCAGGTGGTGAGTATTATTTAATAGGCTTTGTCATTGGCATCTTAAAAATCAGACTTGGTTAGTGGATGGTTAAACATCAAGTTTGGAGATACTCTCATTGGTCTTCCTTCCAGTGTAGTTCATTCAAACAGATTCTTTCTTGTCAGAAGGTTAAATGGTTTCTTTTAATTTCTCGTTAATATATATATTTTCCGAATATTGGTGATCCTTCTGTATAATCCTAGGTTTTAGAGAGAAAGTGGTCTTTCCTTGAAAGACAATCATTCTGAGTGAACCTCAATTATTTATGTTAAGTAGGTAATTCCTTAAGTGATATCTTTAAAATTGTAATGTTTTCTCTTCATAATTCTAATATTCGTCACTGGAAATAGGTCTCTTAGTGACTCTTGGGCTGTTCTTGCTGTTTACAAATGGCTACAAGAGGTTATCCTCATTATGGTAGGTTCTATTTTCAAGTTATTGCCCCTATTTTAATATGATCATTCATTTTCCTTTCCTCTTTCACTATTTTTTTTCTTAAAAAACTAAAATAAGAATTCGGAATGTAATTCAGTTAGTTTATTCTGTGAAAGTTTTGTAGGCTGGAAGAATGGAGATTGGAATGGTGCTGGTGGGTGAAGAAGAGGAGACCGCTCCAGCATCCCCAAAGGTGGTCATGGCAAAAAAATGGTATCACCGTTGGTCAGCTTATTATTAGCGGTGATGTTAATAACTTAATACCGAAGTAAAGAAATATTATTCAACATTGTTAGCATCTAGATTCTTAATGATATAGCTAGGATGTTAATAACTTGATATTGTGGTAATAAAATATTGTTCCACATTGTTAGCATCTAGATTCTCAATGATATAGCTAGGATGAGAGTTGATTGACATATAACATGATTCGAGAAAGTGCTTAACATCATATGAATTTGGTCATTGTTTTGCTAGTCGTATGGCTAACACATGCTTAATAATAAAGGTTATAAGCAGTTCAAAAATGATGACAATGGATGCTAATGCACTTTTGGTACCCACACAGCTAATCTGAGATGCATATATTTTTGCTCATCTTTAAATAGCAAAAGTAGTTTATACTCATCTATATTATTGTACTATTGTTAAAAAATAAAATTGTTTTTTCGATTTCAGAAGTTAAATATTTGAATTGCATGTTCTGTTTAAAAATCTTCAAATTATTGTTACGAAAATAATTACCTATCAAATTAGGGGATTTACTTATTTAGGCCTAAATTTGAAAAAAATAAAAAGTTAGATTGTCAATTTAAAATCATCGGATCAATTTGACACACCTCTATTGAACTGGACGGACCAATTTGCATTTTGGCCAATTTATTTATGTGGTTGAATGTTGTTAATATGAGTTAATTTCTGACTCTTAGAATAAAGCATAAGAATAGAACTTGGTCTTTAATTATTTACATTCGAAAAATTAACAAGCCTATATATAACTGATCATTACTTGTTTTCTTTCTGACTGCAGTGGTGCTTGATTATTATGCATATGGTGAGTATGATTTAAGATTCAGTTATTGATGTGAAATCATCGAGGTTAGAGATACTGTCATTGGTCTACCATCCAGTGGAGTGAGTTCAAACAGAATCTGTCTTGTCAGAAGGTATAATGATTTCTTTTAATTTCTTCTTGTTAAAGTGAAAGATCTTTTTTTTTTTTTTCCCTCAAATTAACACTTCTGCCTTCGAAAATCAATCTCCATGCTTTGTCTATTACTCTATGTGAACCTTCTATGGCACCCCACAGTTATTTACATTAATGTTATGCAGGTAATGTCTCAAGTTATTTCTTAATAATTGTAATGTTTCCCTCTGCTGTAATATTCGTCACTGGAAATAGGTATCTGAATGATTCTTGTGCCGTTCCTCCTGTTTTCAAATGGCTTCAAGAGGTTAAAATCATTATTAAGGTTCTATTTTCTAGGTATTGTCCTTAATTTATTATGTTCATCCTTTCTCTTTCCCTCTCTTGCTCTTCCCTTTTCTTTCATAAAAAAAAAAAAAAAAAGAATTCTGACTATTTAGTATTGCAAGAATGTATTTCAATTAACTTATTCTATTAAAATTTTGGTAGTTTGGGAAGATTATAAGTGTGGAGATGAGACGAACTTTTAACATAGGGATTAAAATGGTACTGGTGGTGAAGGAGGAGACTGCTCTAAGAATTCACAAAGATGATCATGGAAAAAAAGTGTATCACATTGGTCAGGTTATAAGTGGTGATGAAGGGGTGAGCTACTGATGTTAATAGCTTGATATAGAGGTAAAAAAAATATGGCTTAACATTGTCAGCATCTAGAATCTCAATATTATAGGATTAGATCTGATTGACATATCACAAGATCCTTATGTCTAACACATGAAGGTTGTAAGCAGTGCTCTGGAAAAATAATAAATATGCGGAAAACTGATGCTACTGCACTTCAGATACCCTTACAGCTAAATTGTTTGTTCTGCCAACAACTTCATCATTTATGGTCATCCCCATTTCATGTTATCATGGCCATGATTCTTCCATATCAGCGGTTCATTGTAACTTCACTTATTGGTTCTCATATGTTAGTATTACTCGTGTTCTCAATCCAGGTATCTAAATTTCTCATTTCCTTCCTCTTTATAAAGATACAAGTTTCTGCTTGTTGCGTACGTTGAAGACCGTACTGCCATCTTATGCTCATCGTCCGGTTTCTTTCAATTTTCAGTTTGGTTACCCTAATTCCTCTTTACAATTGAGATCTCATTTTTTTTTTTTTTTGAAAACGTATAATTATTTATTGCCAAACAAGGTTTCATCTATAGAGTGGTCTTAGTGAACGAAATTTTGGCAGCCATGAATATTGTGAAGCATGTGAAAGTCCAGATCCCTATTCATCTTTATTTTGGACTTGTAGAAGGTCGATGTTAACATCTTTTTTTTTTTTTTCCTGTGAACAGATATTATGCATTAGAAAGGTATTTTAAAATTCAAAGTTCAAGATATGCGGGAATCGGGATGATGAGCTATCTTGGTATAGGTAAACACAATTAGTCTCAGCGGTGTGATGTTAATTAATGTTTATTGCGAATTACTGATTTACAGAAAAAAATACTCTAAGAAGAGAATGTGAAGCCACGTTTTTTTTGTCACAAACACAATTACATATTCTCCATCTATCTTTGCAAACATTCAGATTTCAGTGATATGCAAATAAGATTTTACTCGCTTTGCCTTTTCATGATGTGAGTGAAGCGTTCATTTTTTGTCACAAACACAATTATATAAATTTGATTTCAGTGACATATGTCTGATTTCAGTGACATGCAAATAAAAATTTTCTCGTTTTGTTTTTTCATGACGTGCATGTTGAACAATACTTTAGTAAGTTGCCTTTTTTTATTTTTTATCTGTGTATATATGCTTCCAACATACCCTGGCATTGATTTAGTCCGTTAATTAATAATAACTACATTATCAATCGAGTATGCGATGAGTAAAGAACTTCCGTGAGACTTTGATATATTTTAAGTTAAAGTGAGAAATTACAAAATATGCAGATTTTAGTGAAAATTACGATTCAAGATCTATTTATCAGCTATCATGCTAGGAATTTGTGCAGTGGTATGTATGGATGCACATGAATGAATCATATATGAAGTCAAGATCATTCAATTCCTCCATGGGAACACATGAATACTTTGTTCATAAATGCTAGTGTTCTATCTTTCTGTTTCACCATTTTCTTTAATTCAACTCTAATCCTTGTTTGGGAATCGGCTTCTTGATGTTACCAGATTTTCTTTGCAGTTGAATAAGAACCTGAGGAACCCTTCTGAGAAGAGCATTTACATGAAGTCCCTATGAGGGATATCATATCAGCCCAAAAAAGAATCTATTCGACCCACCTCATTTCCATTTTCCACACAATTTGTTTTCTGTAATCCCATTTCGGGAAAATTGTTCATCTCATTGACTATATCGAGGGTGAGTCTGATGAATAAAACGTATTCATCAGCTTCCGCGAACTGAGATTATAGAAAACAGATTATGGCAATGGCATCCTTCCATGATCTCTCACCATTGTTGCCTGCAACTCTCTTCACCCGCAACCGCTCTTAGCATCTTTCTCTTGGTAATTCTTGAAAAACCATTAAGTGCAGTTATTGTTTCTTGATCAGTATCCTTGCTTTGCTTCTTCTTTCTTGAATTAAAAATTTTCCCGGAAGAAGTTTTAACGTGCTTCTTGTAATTCATCCACTCTAATAAGCTAACATTATGTACTTTCTTTTGTGTTATTAAAGTACTACTGAAAATTTTATCGTTCTCACTCTATTTTTTGAAAGATTTGGGCTAATTTGTTAATTTTTTCTGAGATAGTTTTGAAATTTGATAATTTCATGTTTCTTTTGTGTTTCTTGAATCTTATACATGGCTTTTCCAATTTATGATGGAGAATAGAAGTTTATCCACTTATACATACTACACATGACATTATAGTGGAGCATTGTTATCACCACGTAAAATTTCCACCAAACCACCGCCATCAAGCACAAATCAACCACGATTCAGCAATAATAAAAGAAAAGGAGAAAAGGGGATGAAATAGGGACCAGAGAACAAATATACAGATTATAAGAAGAACATGAATACTCGTTTACCCCCAATTTTCTCCTTTTTCTTGGATAGGTTAATCATGGCTTTTTGTGTGATTCCATTTATTGATTTGTATATTTGCTGATTGTGTACTAATTGTTGTTTTATACACACTAATATGCACCCACAATGAGTTGTTTGGTGTGTGGGGTCGAAGGAAACGATGGCAAGTGGAGATAAATTGATAGGTTGGTGTTCAAAATTCCATTCTGATAGAGAAGACCATTTTTCCATGGGGAAGCTGAAATTTGGAATTGACTTTGGATATTGGGGCTCCTTCTCGCACACAGGTTAGTCTCCCATGAATATATTGTATACTTAATTTTTGATATAAGCCAACTTGACTTTGTTTTGGCTATTTAGTACATTCATTGTCAAACTAAAAAAGAAAATCAATGTTCACACTTCACCCTGAAGTGCAAAGATTTGCACCTATCTTTACCTATCAATCGAAAATGAAATAAAATGCATCCATCGATGATCAGGATGGATTCAGGTGTCTTTAGAATGGGGCCTGTTAACTACGTGATGAAAAGTGGGGGTTGGTTTCTCTCTTCTTTGTGTGGAAGAAGTTTCTTTTCTTTTAAATCTCTATTAGCATATGCATTCACAATGGTTTCAAAGAACAAGCCTTTGAAGTTAAAGAAGTCTTTTCCTGAGTTCTTTTAGTTAGTGTGGGCAATCCTTATACTTTTTAAGAATTCTTACCTTTTGACTTTTTTTTTATGGGTGGGACCATCCACACCCCACCATTTTCTAAATCCACACCAATTAAAATAATTGAAACTTAAAAAAATCCACACCCCAATACATCCCAATTTGAAACTCTTCCCTTCCCCCCTCTCGACTTCTCTCTCCTCCATTCAGGCCTCAACTCTCTTTCTCCTATTTTCATTGCTCCACTGTCATTTTTGAGGCTATCTGGCTTTTTTTTTAAAATTATTGAGGCAAAGGTCATCAAAATTGAAAAATATAATTTTCAGAAACTCCATTCGGCTAGAGTTTGACCTTGATTGGCCAAACGTTTGACTCAAAAATGTCAAACAGATTGAATTCGACCCGGTTGACCCGGATAAGTCAAACAAAGGGTATTGTGCTCGACCTGTTCATGTCGAACAAATAGTGCAATTTTGGACCTCCACAGGTCAAACAAGTGTCTTGCATCATTTTTTTTTTTTTTTTTTTAACACCTATATTTATGATAAATTTAATTACACTACATAAAACCATAAAAAAATGAGAAATATTACATTGTTCCAATTAATGTTCATATGCCATTGTGATTTCTTAGGATTTGGTTTTAGAAAATATGAAGAAGGAAGTGAAATATATTTTTTATTTAGATAGGTGGTATTTTAGTCTTTTCAATTATGACTATTTTTCATTTATTTTATTATGGAGCGTGATTAGAAAAGCTTGGTTTTTTTTTTCTTGGTATCCTTGGTTTTTTTTCTGGAATTATTACTAAAAATTATGAGTTGACTTTGCTGTTAAGAGAATATGAATCCTACCAACCAAACACTGCATATATAAACTCAAAATTCAACAAAGGACATGGAAAACTTACTTAAATTCGTTAGTCCAAGTTCATGTCCAAACTTCATGGGATGCTAATCAGAATGTTAGCCTTTATATGTTGCATCTTTAATTTGCCTAAGCTACGTTAAAAGTTAAGAAATGTAGTCTTAGTCCCTCAAAAGACATCAAACTTGGAAATTTCATTCTGTTCACTTGCCCTAGTGAAATATTTGAATATCATTTTATCTCTCATTCTCAAAGAGAGAAGAGCTGCTTGAAGAAAGGAGAATCACCATGAAATGAGGCCTCTGCTTTTGTGGTCCGACTTGAATCTTCGAAGGAGGTTTTGGGCATGTGAGAGATTACGGGTTCGAAATTCTTTAACCTAGTCTCCAATTTTTTTTTCCTCTAAATTTAACTTCTCAAAATCTTCAAATTTGAAATTCATACTCCTACTTATGTACCATTTTGGATTAAATCGCATTTCGTGCACAAAGAAGAGCACACAATTTCGAGAAAATAAATTCGCCCAATTACCGTAATCTGGGCATAGTCTTACTTCGGGTATGTTCTCTACGTCTTCACGAGTACCAAGCCGCCAAATCATTTTCGCCTAAAGATATAATTGTCGGAATATAATTGTTTTAATAAAAAATTTAATTATTAATATAAACGAAAGTGTTATCAAGTGATCTTCATGTGTTTTTTATTTTATTTTTTCTTTTTTTTTACTATATAATGACATATTTATTATTATTTGAATTTATAAAAAGATTAATTCTTTTGTAATAGAATTCTTGCAATTGAAAACACTTCGTACACCTTTTTTTTTTTTTTTTTTCTTTTGTCATTTTCAATTAATTTTTTTTTGAAAGTTTTTTTTTTCCCTCCCATTGCAAGTCGTAACTGGACCAACACCTTCACGTGCAAGCCTGTTTCTTTCTGCCCAAAGGATGGGCCCCTACCCACCAAAAATAAAGTGGGCCCACCTTATTAATTTGGACAATTTGTTGTTTTGTGGAGAATAAATTAAGAGGAAAATGCGTAAAAGAAAACCGAATATTTAATTAGAAATGTTAGTATCGAACTTTGTTAACGCGTTGAGTTTTTTTTAATGAACATTAGATCATTATAATTTTTTTTTTTTATAGCGGGTGAAATTCTACTTAAACTATAAAACTTGTGATTTTATTAATCTATTAATATTTAAGTAAGACTTTATTCTTTGGTTAGTTCGTAGGATAAATGAGCTGACCAGCAAATTCATTTAATTTATATCAATCATTCAAATTTCAGCGTTTAATCAATCATTTAAATCTTGAATAAATTTCATTATCTATTGTATTGTAATTTATTATCCTTTTTAAATAATTTTATTTATAAAATTTTAATCTAAAAAAATAAATTTCATAACATGCCCAATTTATAGATTAGTTATCAATTATAAAACCAAATTTTAAAGTTTCTCAATAAAGATTCAATTTAATTTTTTTTTCTCAATTTGAAGCTTGAAAATATGATTGATTTCTGAACTCAAAACAATTTTTTCTTTTTACTTATATTTATAGATTTATTTATATTTTAATACGTATTTATATTTTAGATAAATTAAGATAAATTAGTATAATTTTAAAACGGTTTTCAGCCGACTTATATTAGTTTATATATTGTAATGTAATTATTAAATTAAGATTCCATTATTTACTTCATTTTATAAATAAAAGTATAGGTACCATTAGATTAGGAATGATTTTAATCATGGTTATGTATAAAAGACACCTTATATTTTTTGACCATCAAATATTTATTTTTTAATTTTAATTTTTGTTATCAATCTCAATATAATATAGATCGAAATTTTTAAAATCGTTTACATGATCGTCAAAATTTTTAATATGATTGTCAAATTACGACAGTCACGTAAGCAATTTTAAAAACTTCGATCAAAATAAAATTTAAATTGATAAAAATTAAAATATGATAAACCATAAATCAACACTTAATTGTTAAAAAAATACAAAATATCTTACCTACAAAATCAAATTTGAAATTATTTCTAAAGATTGATATGAGCAACTTGTATTAATTATTTCGATCATCGGTTTTCATTACTTTATGATTAGTTTATTATTATAAAATTAAAAACTCTAAAAATAGGCAGTGGTTGTAATAATATTATGAAGAAATATTGATGAAGTAATATGAATTATAAATAGCAATAAAATGTGTCATTAGAACATACATTTATTATGGCGCATCGACCCATGCATGGATGCGACAAGAACCAGAGTTTGTGTTATCCATAAAATCAGTTAAGTCACACAACATTTCCCTCTTTCTGCATACAATTTTTGACCATAGAGATATATGCAAACCCCATCTTAATTTGATCATCATCATATCGGTTCATACATTTTTAATTACATTACATTTTCATGTGTAGATATACTAAATTGATGTCCAGTTGAATTGTGTCGTGTCTAAAATATAAAAATTTATTTGAAAAGGTGTAGACGATAAGTGATTTGATATTGTCCGTACATTTTCAGAAAAAATGGAAAATGCATAATAATTGTGGGATAATCTTTATCATTACCCATATTTTAATTATGAGTTGGAGGATTTATTAAGTTATTAAGTTTATTTTATATTTAGAAATTGTATAAATATGTGAGTGTTTGTGATCATTGTGACACGTGGCACAACCAAATTGATCATTTATCTTTTTAAATATTTCAAATGCATTTTAATTTTTAAAATTATAGTTTCACACAAAAAAAAAAAAAAAATTCTAACAAAAGCTGGGATGGTTATAATAACATAGTGTTCAAATTTTTACAAAATTATTAGATTGTGTTTGGATGGAGGGATTTTAAATTTAACATTTTTATTTTGAATTAATTTTTAAATAACTTAAATAAATTTTAAATTCATTACAATTTGAATGGATTTGAAATTTATTCATTTCAAATTTTAGATTGCAAATCAAACACACTTTACTAATGGAAATGGAATGATCTTTCACAAACATATGCTTAAAATATGCTATGGATTTGTTTGGAAAACTTGGACTTTTGAACATACAAGTGAAAATTATGTTCCACTTATTTCAATAATTAAATAATATATAATAATCAAACTATATTAAATCATATCTCTCGGACGGGGATATTGATTTTAGTGCCCATGTAATTTGACATGAAAAAGCTTCCTACGATCAAGCAAAATGACAATTCACCCAATAAAATAGAAAGATATGTGAAATAGAAGATATGTACTACAAATTATTTGTTGTCATACAACTAAAACTATAGCTAATTAGATTGTATTGTAACATTATATATTTCTAAAAAGATTCTGGTCTTCATCGGGAACTTGAATAAGGAGTAGATTTATTTGTTTTGGGGTTTTCTATAATTTAGAGTAACTATATTCATGCAAATAATTTATCTATATAATAACGTTAAAAAAACACATAAAAAAAAACTTTTCAAACTAAAAAATAAAACTTCATTCGAATAAAAGGGCAAAAGAGGAAAAAGGAAAAAAAAAACATATTCGTGCAACTTAGACACACGAGAGACAAGAAGAAAACCCCGATTAAGACAACCACCATAGAAAGTCAAAATAATTGCTAACGAATCATCATTCTCCTACAAACTATGTATGTTCGCAATATTTCTATTAGAAAATTCATTATTCAAAACAAATTGGTGATAGATATAGAGATCGCAACCCAAAAAGTGGAAGATTACAATAAAGCACAAGGACAAATCTTGAGAGTGATTGAAAACAATAAAAAAAAATTAAAAAATGGAGAAAGCACCTTCCCATGCTCATTTATAGAGTAGTTACATAAATTTAAGGTTAAATCGCAATTAAAATAGAATACTGAAATTTCATTGTAAGAAATTGATCATATGCAAGTGTTGTAAAACATTAAGATATATATAATCATGCTAAAAATAGTTAGCATATGAAAATATTTACCTCGTTCAAAATATTTACCAATGATGGAAAGTATATGAAAGAAAAAAAACATATGGTATTGCTAGTTAAAAGTGTTACCCAATGAGGTGGCTAGCACGACTTGATAAGAAAAAAAAAAAGAAAGATATCATTTAGTGTCAAAATCATTTTATTATTACATTAATGAAGGTAATGAATCAAATGAAGATTTGAGATGAACATAGTATAAGACTAAACTTGTGACCATACTCAATTGATTGAGTTTGTTAGAGGTTAAGAAGGTACGGTCAGCAATTACAGGGGTACCTGTTCTTTGAGAAAGAATGAATAAATAAATCAATCAATCCTCCAACCTTATTATCTTAAATGTGTAGTTTTTACTTTCTATTTCTAATTTTCTAGTTCGATTGTCAAAGTAACTTGTCGTTGTTTATTAACATCTAAACGACATTTTTTTTATTTACGTGGTGCACATTTGCAGTTTTGAGTAAATTTAAGATTAAGAGAAAATATTTATAGTATTATTTATTTTAAAATAACTAAAGTAATTTTAAAATAATATCCAGATTTTTTTATTTATATTTTGGTAAGGTAATACCATAAGCTTCAGTACTTGTCAAGAAATTTATGTAAATAATGTACAAATTTATTCATATGCGATATGTAATTTAGTTACCAAGTAAATAATATAAAAGTTGCTTTTAACTTATTAGTCCAAGGTGATCGAACTAAACGAAAATATTAAAACATATCCATTGGACAATGCATGTTAATAATGTATAAAAATCTCATTTCTTAAAATTATAAAATATGAATCTAATAGATATAATAGATATATTAGATATGACAAGACTTAATCTAATTATAAATGGAAAGCTCCCAAAATTATGAACTAAAGTGAAAAAAGTGAAGGAACAATGATAGAAGGGACTACAGTACTTTTTTTTTTCTTTGGTAAATCCATTATATATCTATATTTATATTTTATATAAATATACACATTCTGTTTGTCTATAAATAGATAGGTCTTTCTCGTACAGCATTCATTGCTTCACACTATACTTATTACCAGAATCACACATTTAGAGAGCATGAAAATGAGCAAAGCCCCACTTGTCTTGTTTCTTGTTTGCAGTGTATGCTTACTGAAATCATTGGCTATTGAGGAAGATAATGCCTCGCCGGAAACCGCCGTGAGGCTGGACATGGGAGGGCTGAGCAGAGACAGTTTTCCCAAGGGTTTCATCTTCGGCACGGCGGCGTCCGCCTATCAAGTCGAAGGTATGGCCCACAAGGACGGCCGAGGGCCCAGCATTTGGGATACTTTCATCAAAGTACCTGGTTTGTGCTACCTATCATTTTCATTTATTTATTAATAATCCTGTAAAAATACTATAAAGGACTAAAATGAGATTATGAGTTCGAAATTTATACTCTAAAATTCAGTTTCTTCTTTCATATTGATGTTAATATATATAGAAAAAATTAGATGCGACGTAACAACTAAACAGAATATGAAATTACTAAATGAAGGGTGTATTTTTTTTTAATTGTTATTAGTAAATTAATTAATTGTTACTATTTTGATCAAATCGAATTTATTAAGTAATTTTCTTTTTAAATTTGTGAAATGTCTTGAATAATTGAACTGGAAACAGGAAGAGAGCCAAATAATGCCTCTGGTGAAGTGTCAGTGGACCAGTATCACAAATACAAGGTCAGTTTGTTTTATAGTATTTGGCTATTTGCAACTTTCCAATCAAATTCTCCACCGCTTCCTTATTACCAGAACAAAGGTGGGTCTCACTGCATGTATAAAATGGACCTTAAAATAACTGGCCCACTTTGTCAATTTTATGTTTTCATTTCATATATAAATATGCATTAGTATAATTAATAATGTCATGTATAATGTTTATGATTATTTTGAATGTGAGATGAATTAATGGTGAAGTTAGATATACCGCTAATCAAATCATAGAGAATAATCTTAGAGAACGACGAATCGATAATGAAATTTCAACTATATTTGATTTTCTTTTTCCTTTTTGGGTCAGACTTTTTGGTATTATTTTCGTAACTTTATAGTGTTTTTATCACTAGACACCAAAGTAAATAATGTAACTGGACCGCCAACGTGGAGTATCAGATTGAGATTGCCTCCTCTTTTTCATTTTTTTATAATAACAATAAATTAATATATAAAAAAATATTATAGTATATTATAGTATTTCATTGGGTTAATTCTATGGTATAATAACCTTTTCTATTATAAAATCAAATAAAATCAACTTTTTTATCGCAATGTACAACTTTGTTATTTTTTTATCACAATTTTAATGAAAAGTTTAAAATAATTTTGCACTCAAAAAAGTATATGATTTTGCTCAAATACCCACCGTGGATAGCTCTTAATATGCTCACCGATGACGTGTAATCATTTCATCCCCTCGTTATATGAAAAGTTAAATTAATAAATGCTCTAAATTTTTGACACGTCAACAGTGGACACATGTTAATGTGTCCACTGTGGATAGGTGAGCAGGACTGCATAAGTATAATACAAGATTGTTGACTGATTGATGAAACATGTCATTTATGTCTTACCAGCATGAGTAAAATCACCGTTTTTTATATTTAGAGTATAAAAAAAAATATTATCTATTTTGGTAGAAAAATAATTCAATATCCTGTGAAGGAAATATCTGTTATAATGCTTCATATAGTTGAATCTAACTGATTAATGTGTCTTTTGAACAAAGTTGGGTAAGATTGAGAATGATATGGTTTCAAAAGAATTCTTGCAATAGAAGAGGACTAAAGAACAGAAAATGTACAGGACAGCCAGCTTACTATTTTTAGCATATACTTGCAACAGGAGGACATCGATCTCATGGCAAAGCTAAACTTTGAAGCCTACAGGTTTTCAATTTCATGGTCCAGGATATTTCCAAGTAATGTTGCACTATACTATGTTGTTTCTACTTCCCTAAAATCAATCAGTTACATGTGAAGTTATTCTCCTTTAAATCGATCTTTCCAACATATGCAGATGGAACCGGAAAGGTTAATTGGAAAGGAGTTGCTTACTATAATAGATTGATCGACTACATGCTCAAAAAAGGTAAGATTCTGCACAACAGAGAATCCAAATCCCCCGTAATGACTCATATTCATTGTTCGTCTAACATTTTACAGGTATCACGCCGTACCCTAATCTGAACCACTATGATCTTCCTCAAGCACTGCAGGATAGGTACAACGGGTGGCTGGGCCGTGAAGTGGTGTAAGTATCATAATTTTCGCGCAATATATGTTACATTGGTCTTCCTTTCTGATGATGTGTGCTATGATTGGAATTTGGTGTAGGAAAGATTTTGCAGATTATGCTGAGTTCTGTTTCAAGACATTTGGAGACAGAGTACAGAACTGGCAAACGTTTAACGAGCCTAGAGTGGTGGCCGCGTTGGGATATGATAACGGGTTCTTTGCACCGGGAAGATGTTCCAAAGCATTTGGCAATTGCACGGAAGGGAACTCCGCCACCGAGCCTTATATCGTTGCTCATAATCTGATTTTGTGTCATGCGGCTGCCGCTCAGAGATATCGCCAGAAATATCAGGAGAAACAGAAAGGAAGGATTGGAATTCTGTTGGATTTTGTTTGGTATGAGCCTCTTACAAAATCAAAAGCAGACAACTATGCAGCTCAGAGGGCAAGAGACTTTCACATTGGATGGTAATAAATCAATCAGTTAATATCAAAATCCAACCTGAATTCTAATTTTTTTTCCCCATAAAGTCCATGATTTTTTTCAAAATGCAACGTAGGACTATTTTTTTTCAAAAGTAGTCCACATTTTGGAACCAAGTGAAAACTTCAAATCAATTTTCTGGTTTCCATTCTATTCAAGATCAATTTGAAAATGGCTCTAGGTTGCAATTAAAAAAAGCATGAATTTTAGGGTGCAAATTGGAAAAAGATCATAGTTGTGGTTGATTTTTTTTATGAACCCTGAATCAAACAACTTATACTATAAAAACTGCGACTTTCGACTTTTTAAAGGGTTTGCAAAACCACGCGATTTCAATGTGTAGGTTTATGCATCCTCTTGTGTACGGAGAGTATCCGAAAACAATGCAGAATATTGTCGGGAAAAGGCTACCAAAGTTCAGTAAAGAAGAGGTGAAGATGGTGAAAGGATCTTTCGATTTTGTGGGCATAAATCAATATACTGCATACTATATGTATGATCCACACCAGCCTAAGCCTAAGCACTTGGGCTACCAGCAAGATTGGAACACTGGATTTGCTTGTAAGAATATATCCTTCTATTCCACTTCTACTTATTCTTTTACTACTCTTCATCTCTAATGTTTCTTCACATCTAACTCCGTGCTTCAACTTTTGCAGATGCTCGTCATGGAGTGCCAATTGGACCACGGGTGAGTCTTATGAAATCCGGTATTTCAAATCACTCAATCCAAATACACAACAGTTTGCTCGACAAACCTATTTTTCATTATATATGCAGGCACACTCCTACTGGCTTTACATTGTGCCATGGGGTCTATACAAAGCTGTCAACTACATCAAAGAAAACTATGGCAATCCTCCCATGATTCTGGCTGAGAATGGTAATATTGACCTAATACATCAATACTCAAATCCATCCATCCTTAAAAACTAGTCGCTTTTATTTTAAATGAGTTAAAGAGGGTGGGAGGGAATAAAGATTAGAAAAACTTGCATGACCCAGGTTCAAACTCTGATTATCGCAATCTATATTTGGATACCACTGAACTACATGACTTGTGGTTTAAAAACTAGACGTTCAACTATACAAATTTAACTTTGACTTTTTAAATATTGATCGTTACCATTATCATTGGCTGGCTGTGATCGTGTAGGAATGGATCAACCAGGCAACCTTACACTCCCAAAAGTTTTGCATGACACTATAAGAATCAATTACTACAAAAGCTATTTACTTGCACTGAAGAAGTCGATAAAGGAAGGAGCAAACGTGACGGGCTACTTCCAATGGACATTCGTTGACAACTTCGAATGGAGATTGGGGTATACGTCGAGGTTTGGCATTGTCTATGTCGATTTCAAGACCCTCAAGAGGTACCCTAAGATGTCTGCTTATTGGTTCAAGCAACTCCAGCAGAAAGACAAGCATTAGTAAGCACAGCAATATTACATCCTACATTGTACTATTTCAAAGTGTTTTTGTTCAAGACTTATCTATCTTCCATTAGGGAATCAATAAGCTAGATTTAGCTCGAGAATAAAAAAGGCGATGCCTTTCTTCGATGTAACTTCTACTTGGATGGTTTAGTTTTAGTGAATGTTTGTGGATAAATTGTGCCTTTTAATTTGAAGAAAGTGATTTAATTAGTAATTGTGAGTTTTTCTTTTTTTTTTTAAGAAAGAAAGTGAATTGTTTAATGATAAAAACAGTGTTTGAATAAAAATTGATACGTTGCTTTTCTCAAAAAAAAAAAAAAAAAAAAAAAGAAAAGGAGCAGTTGCAAGAAGTAGATATTGAAGTATTTGGTTAATGACAAATATAACCTTGATTTAATGAGAGTGCTAATATTTTGGTGGGTTATTAAAAAAATTGTGTGGCAAAAAATGTTCAAATAAGTTTTAGATCCTCAATTTCAAAATATACGTGGTTTTAGGTTTATTCACATACATTGAAAAAGTTGATAAAAAGTTTGATGTACCTATATTTAAAAATAATTATTATGAGAATATTTTTCTCTTTTTCTCTTAACAAATATGTCCAACATATTTAATTTGATAGAAGTGAATAATGATATTTTTGATAGATTATAAATAAATATATCTTAAAAATCTATATAATATCTTTTTTTGAGACAATTTTTTTTTCTAAAATATTTATTTTGGGATGAATAAACTATTTATTTTAATAAATGAAATTATGTCATAATTAAATTGAATAATAAATACTTAAATTTTTATGGTTATTTTAACTAGACTTCTTCTAAAATGTAAAATATTTATATAATCATTTAAAAAAAATTTGACAAATAATCTACTCTGAAAAATCACTTGATACTAATTTGGGGGAAGATTTTAGTACATTAGATAGGACGCACATTGCGACTTCCGATTACACGATTTACCGCCAATTCTCTTTTCCATTGGCCGTTCAATTTCCACTATTAACAAAACCCTAATCCCTTCTATTCACGAGCGCCTCTCTTCCCCAATCTCTCGATAATGTCTTCGCCAAAGGAGGTACTCTCCGATTCCAATTCCGATTCCGATGATGAATTCAGCGGAGATATGGAGGCGCTAAGAAGGGCTTGCCAATTGGCCGGAAAATCTCCTGACCACCAGCTTCAGCTGTCCTCCACACCCACTGCCGCCAATGGCGGTGTCTCGTCGGAGGCGGAATCTGAAGGAGAGGGAGAGGATGACCTTCGATTGGTTCAGTGCATTCAGAAACGCTTCGCTTTTCCGACAGATATGGAGGACGAACCTCTGACGACGAAGCCTTTGTGTACACTGCCGCCTGATTGGTCTGATACCGATGATTGTGAAGATGACTATGAAACCCTTCGAGCTATTCAGCGGCGTTTTGCTGCCTATAATGACGGTATATGCTTTCCTCTGTTTTCCCTTGATTGAATCATGGAGATTAATTAATGTTTCGCTATTAACATATTTTCAATTGGATGGAATGACGGATTGTATTTGAGTATATGTATTAGGTTAGAATCTATGGCTCAAAGATGCCCACCAAATGTTGTAACTTTGATTTGGTGTGGTGGCAAAAGGTTAATTTTCGAACATGAAATTCATTCTGTCTCATAATTCCTTGGAAAAACCCGTGCGTAACTTTGGCATCTTGCATATTGTTTGCTTATTCAAAAATTTGTTTTTATTCTCTTATATTTTGCACCTTCTAGTGATTTAAATCTTTTGTATCTTGTAACATTTTCATTTTGCACAACTGGATACAGATGGCTTGAAAGACAACGACGTGAGGGACTCTTTGCATAGACCTGTGCAGGTGGGTGCTACTATTATAGACTTGGAAAAGGAAACTTCCAATAACTTTGTTGAGAGAACTAATGCTCGAGAAGGGTTTCTCAATTGTGTAGATAAAAGTGACCCTGAAACAAAATCAGAAGCTTATGATGATGCTGGTGGAAGACAGCCTAGTGATTTAGTCGAATGGGATAGACCAGGTGATGACAATGTGGCTGGGTTGCCATTCAAAACTTTTCACTTCCCTAAATCAGCTGTGGCATTTGTTGATGCTATTAAGAAGAACAGATCTTCCCAGAAACTTATAAGAAGTAAGATGATGCAAATGGAAGCTAGGATTGAAGAACTGAATAAGCTTATTGAACGGGTCAAAATCCTGAAAGACTTTCAGGTTACTTGCAAGAAGAGGACTGGGCGAGCTTTGTCTCAGAAAAAGGATGCTCGTATTGAGTTAATTTCAGTGCCAAAGCTAAGGGCAAAGATGAAGGTATTTTCTGTCCTATTGTCACCAAGTGTCAGTGAGTGTGTGTGTGGTTTTCTTTGACAAAACTACTGCATAAGATTCTTTGATTTTATTTGTTCATTGTGGTGGGTATTGAGGTTTCATGGCCATGGTGCCTTGACTTTGTTGGATATTAAAAAGCATTAGTTCGTGTTGACTGTCAGTTACTGATTGTAATCATCAGCTCTTGCCATTATAAAGTGGATATGTGTTAACAACTGACTATTATTATGTGACTGGGCTAATATATAATTATTTTGCATGTTATTATTATTATTATTAACTTTAGTAAAATCATCTAATATATTGATGCTCAATGTGTGATGGTGGCTTCTACA
The DNA here is from genome assembly GCA_028654395.1 of Scutellaria barbata. Classification (NCBI taxonomy): domain Eukaryota; kingdom Viridiplantae; phylum Streptophyta; class Magnoliopsida; order Lamiales; family Lamiaceae; genus Scutellaria; species Scutellaria barbata. The sequence goes on from JACJVH010000205.1 coordinate 58,999, forward strand.
GTTAAATGAAAAGAAGACTCCTGCTTTGTATAAGGGGCCTCCAGAGAATTTGCATGTTGCTAATTATAAGGAGGCAATGGCAACATTTGCCATCTGTGATGGTAGGGAGAAGTGGTCTAAGGAAGAGAGAGAAAATCTCGTAAAGGGTGTTAAACAACAGTTTCAGGGAATGTTGCTTCAGCGATCTGTTGATCTACTCAGGTATGAATTTCTCCTCGACTGTTAGATTACACAACGGATAACTTAACCATGTTTATTTACCTGTCATGCTTTCACCAATTGTTGATGCATGACTTAATGCATGGTCTGACACAGTAACAGATGAAGCAGTAGGTGCTCAACTCATACATCTTTTACTTCCAAGCATACCTTTTGGCTGAATAGATTATGAAATCTTAAAAGATCATGTAAAATATTTCAGATTATATATCAAATCTTTTATATGTGTGGATAATAATGTTGCACCAGTCTGATTTAGTGGATGATATTAGTGTGTTCTGATCATTTCAGTTTAATTGAATTGTGCCTGCAACCTCCGCAATGCACATCAAGTTTCAGTTTCAAATAATTCAGTAGATTATGTCTATGCTGCTATATCTATGGACTTGCATGATACAGATATTTTGGAACTGTTTTCAGAGTCTAATAACCACCTAACTTTATGTGTTGCCCATTTGGGTTTCTCCAGTGCTCTGATTTTTTTTTTTCTCCTTTTCTCTTTGTTTTTGAAAGAAAAATAATTGGACCCTTGATCTTGTGGATATATTGAATTACAGTCTTATGCAGTGTGTTTTTTTATTGGCAGTGGGGCAGATGGATCTTACAACTCTGGTAATGTTGACAACATCCTTAAATCAATAAAAGATATCAACATAACACCTGAGAAACTGAGATTATTCTTGCCTAAGGTCAATTGGGAGCAGCTTGCTTCTATGTATGCTCCAGGACGTTCTGGAGCAGAATGTCAAGCAAGGTAACTTGGGATAGTTTTTTAATTACTGGTGCTGCTGCAAACATGTTACACCCCCTTGCTTAAATTTATACTGAATACTATTTAATCAGTAGGCTATGTTTGATTGGGGTACTAGTGGTTTTGAGGAAATCCAACTTAAAAATCCCGAGTTTTCAAAATAAAGTTGAATAGTTAAAACCTGTGTTTGTGAGGAGATTTTATAGGGCAGGATTGTCAATGTGGATGTCAAATCAATGCTGGAAAACTTGTATTTGTGTAATATTATATCGTTAGGTGATATAATAGTAAATGATTGGATGATCGAATAGTAGAAATTATAACAGTAATGATTGGATGATTGTAATAGTAGAAATTTAGATGTGTATTGAAGTTTGTGTATTAATAGGTTGAGCTAATTGTAGTGTTGTTTTGTAAAATAGGGTAGTATTTGAGTGGATATCATAATCCTCATTTGAAGTTTCTAACAAACAAGGATTTGAAATTTTTAAATCCCAAAATCCTGACTCATGAAACTCCAAACAAACATAGCCGGATCAAAGAAATGCCTAAGGATAAATTTGTGTGCCATGGATTCATTTTTGGAAAAATGCGAAATAATTAGCATACCAATGTTTAAAGCAGCTTTATGATTGTTTGTTGACTTTTTGTTTATAATATTGGTGGGTACTCTGATGGTTATGCTTATCAGTTGGTTTATACCAAATCAGGCAACGAAAGAAACTCGTTGTGTCCTTCGTGCATTATTGTATGTTTACTAGACGTAGCAAAGGCATGTTGTGTTAACTTAATTGCCGTAGTTGTGTCCTTGTACTCCAAATATCTGTAGACTGTTTAATCGTTAAAGATGTAGAATGAGCATTGTGTGTATGCTTTACATACTCTTGCAGATTTCTTAATTATGAAGACCCCTTAATCAGTCACAGCCAATGGACTACAGTGGAGGACAAAAATCTTTTGCATATTATACAACAGAAGGGACTAAGTGACTGGATAGATATCGCTGCATCACTGGGAACAAATAGGACCCCCTTTCAGTGCTTAGCACGCTATCAGAGGAGTCTTAATGCTTCAATACTCAAAAGAGAGTGGACCAAGGAGGAGGATAACCAACTTCGAGCTGCGGTGGAGGCTTATGGTGAGAGTAATTGGCAAGTCGTTGCTTCTGTGATGGAAGGAAGAACGGGCACCCAATGCTCTAATAGGTCAGTTAACACTGCTCAACTTTGTGTTTAATTTTAAGCTTCTGTGGAATGAGTGCATTAGTATTGCATCTCTGCCTTATAGGTACATCTTTTCCTTTTCTAATTGAAATATTTGTCAGTTATTTTGGTGATCATCATTATCTCTTCTAAGATGACCAAAAGTTGTATAAGCTAAATAATAACCTCACCATTCGGTAATGATCAAAAATGTTACATCCATTACATTGATTGCAATCCACAATGATTAACAAATTGAAATAGGAAATGAACCATGTAATTCACTCATATCTTGAAATAGAGGCAATAAGTCTACTAAACTTGCTTCTTGCTGCACACTACTATGGGTACACTATCATATTGATCAACAAAGAAAAGGGTGGTAGAAAGAGTTTGTTTGAACCTGGAATGAAGCCTTGTCTGTTTGCTGCTACTTCGATACTTTTAACCCTTTTTTTTTTAAAAATATCTACTGCTTGATCTTAGTATGTTAACTGTTGAGTGATCCCTTGATTCGTTTTAGTTTCATACAAAGCTATTGAAATAAAATAATTCAAGAGTTTTGACAAACTTTTACTTTCAGCTCATCAGACTCTATCATCATAATATACTGAAAAAAAGCCTCTCTGCTCTCTCTGATGAGCTGAAAGTAAAAGTTTGTCAAAACTCTTGAATTATTTTATTTCAATAGCTTTGTATGAAACTAAAACGAATCAAGGGATCACTCAACAGTTAACATACTAAGATCAAGCAGTAGATATTTTTAAAAAAAAAAGGGTTAAAAGTATCGAAGTAGCAGCAAACAGACAAGGCTTCATTCCAGGTTCAAACAAACTCTTTCTACCACCCTTTTCTTTGTTGATCAATATGATAGTGTACCCATAGTAGTGTGCAGCAAGAAGCAAGTTTAGTAGACTTATTGCCTCTATTTCAATATGAGTGAATTACATGGTTCATTTCCTATTTCAATTTGTTAATCATTGTGGATTGCAATCAATGTAATGGATGTAACATTTTTGATCATTACCGAATGGTGAGGTTATTATTTAGCTTATACAACTTTTGGTCATCTTAGAAGAGATAATGATGATCACCAAAATAACTGACAAATATTTCAATTAGAAAAGGAAAAGATGTACCTATAAGGCAGGAGATGCAATACTAATGCACTCATTCCACAGAAGCTTAAAATTAAAACACAAAGTTGAGCAGTGTTAACTGACCTATTAGAGCATTGGGTGCCCGTTCTTCCTTCCATCACAGAAGCAACGACTTGCCAATTACTCTCACCATAAGCCTCCACCGCAGCTCGAAGTTGGTTATCCTCCTCCTTGGTCCACTCTCTTTTGAGTATTGAAGCATTAAGACTCCTCTGATAGCGTGCTAAGCACTGAAAGGGGGTCCTATTTGTTCCCAGTGATGCAGCGATATCTATCCAGTCACTTAGTCCCTTCTGTTGTATAATATGCAAAAGATTTTTGTCCTCCACTGTAGTCCATTGGCTGTGACTGATTAAGGGGTCTTCATAATTAAGAAATCTGCAAGAGTATGTAAAGCATACACACAATGCTCATTCTACATCTTTAACGATTAAACAGTCTACAGATATTTGGAGTACAAGGACACAACTACGGCAATTAAGTTAACACAACATGCCTTTGCTACGTCTAGTAAACATACAATAATGCACGAAGGACACATCGAGTTTCTTTCGTTGCCTGATTTGGTATAAACAAACTGATAAGCATAACCATCAGAGTACCCACCAATATTATAAACAAAAAGTCAACAAACAATCATAAAGCTGCTTTAAACATTGGTATGCTAATTATTTCGCATTTTTCCAAAAATGAATCCATGGCACACAAATTTATCCTTAGGCATTTCTTTGATCCGGCTATGTTTGTTTGGAGTTTCATGAGTCAGGATTTTGGGATTTAAAAATTTCAAATCCTTGTTTGTTAGAAACTTCAAATGAGGATTATGATATCCACTCAAATACTACCCTATTTTACAAAACAACACTACAATTAGCTCAACCTATTAATACACAAACTTCAATACACATCTAAATTTCTACTATTACAATCATCCAATCATTACTGTTATAATTTCTACTATTCGATCATCCAATCATTTACTATTATATCACCTAACGATATAATATTACACAAATACAAGTTTTCCAGCATTGATTTGACATCCACATTGACAATCCTGCCCTATAAAATCTCCTCACAAACACAGGTTTTAACTATTCAACTTTATTTTGAAAACTCGGGATTTTTAAGTTGGATTTCCTCAAAACCACTAGTACCCCAATCAAACATAGCCTACTGATTAAATAGTATTCAGTATAAATTTAAGCAAGGGGGTGTAACATGTTTGCAGCAGCACCAGTAATTAAAAAACTATCCAAGTTACCTTGCTTGACATTCTGCTCCAGAACGTCCTGGAGCATACATAGAAGCAAGCTGCTCCCAATTGACCTTAGGCAAGAATAATCTCAGTTTCTCAGGTGTTATGTTGATATCTTTTATTGATTTAAGGATGTTGTCAACATTACCAGAGTTGTAAGATCCATCTGCCCCACTGCCAATAAAAAAACACACTGCATAAGACTGTAATTCAATATATCCACAAGATCAAGGGTCCAATTATTTTTCTTTCAAAAACAAAGAGAAAAGGAGAAAAAAAAAATCAGAGCACTGGAGAAACCCAAATGGGCAACACATAAAGTTAGGTGGTTATTAGACTCTGAAACAGTTCCAAAATATCTGTATCATGCAAGTCCATAGATATAGCAGCATAGACATAATCTACTGAATTATTTGAAACTGAAACTTGATGTGCATTGCGGAGGTTGCAGGCACAATTCAATTAAACTGAAATGATCAGAACACACTAATATCATCCACTAAATCAGACTGGTGCAACATTATTATCCACACATATAAAAGATTTGATATATAATCTGAAATATTTTACATGATCTTTTAAGATTTCATAATCTATTCAGCCAAAAGGTATGCTTGGAAGTAAAAGATGTATGAGTTGAGCACCTACTGCTTCATCTGTTACTGTGTCAGACCATGCATTAAGTCATGCATCAACAATTGGTGAAAGCATGACAGGTAAATAAACATGGTTAAGTTATCCGTTGTGTAATCTAACAGTCGAGGAGAAATTCATACCTGAGTAGATCAACAGATCGCTGAAGCAACATTCCCTGAAACTGTTGTTTAACACCCTTTACGAGATTTTCTCTCTCTTCCTTAGACCACTTCTCCCTACCATCACAGATGGCAAATGTTGCCATTGCCTCCTTATAATTAGCAACATGCAAATTCTCTGGAGGCCCCTTATACAAAGCAGGAGTCTTCTTTTCATTTAACTGTAGAAGCCACCATCACACATTGAGCATCAATATATTAGATGATTTTACTAAAAGTTAATAATAATAATAATAACATGCAAAATAATTATATATTAGCCCAGTCACATAATAATAGTCAGTTGTTAACACATATCCACTTTATAATGGCAAGAGCTGATGATTACAATCAGTAACTGACAGTCAACACGAACTAATGCTTTTTAATATCCAACAAAGTCAAGGCACCATGGCCATGAAACCTCAATACCCACCACAATGAACAAATAAAATCAAAGAATCTTATGCAGTAGTTTTGTCAAAGAAAACCACACACACACTCACTGACACTTGTGACAATAGGACAGAAAATACCTTCATCTTTGCCCTTAGCTTTGGCACTGAAATTAACTCAATACGAGCATCCTTTTTCTGAGACAAAGCTCGCCCAGTCCTCTTCTTGCAAGTAACCTGAAAGTCTTTCAGGATTTTGACCCGTTCAATAAGCTTATTCAGTTCTTCAATCCTAGCTTCCATTTGCATCATCTTACTTCTTATAAGTTTCTGGGAAGATCTGTTCTTCTTAATAGCATCAACAAATGCCACAGCTGATTTAGGGAAGTGAAAAGTTTTGAATGGCAACCCAGCCACATTGTCATCACCTGGTCTATCCCATTCGACTAAATCACTAGGCTGTCTTCCACCAGCATCATCATAAGCTTCTGATTTTGTTTCAGGGTCACTTTTATCTACACAATTGAGAAACCCTTCTCGAGCATTAGTTCTCTCAACAAAGTTATTGGAAGTTTCCTTTTCCAAGTCTATAATAGTAGCACCCACCTGCACAGGTCTATGCAAAGAGTCCCTCACGTCGTTGTCTTTCAAGCCATCTGTATCCAGTTGTGCAAAATGAAAATGTTACAAGATACAAAAGATTTAAATCACTAGAAGGTGCAAAATATAAGAGAATAAAAACAAATTTTTGAATAAGCAAACAATATGCAAGATGCCAAAGTTACGCACGGGTTTTTCCAAGGAATTATGAGACAGAATGAATTTCATGTTCGAAAATTAACCTTTTGCCACCACACCAAATCAAAGTTACAACATTTGGTGGGCATCTTTGAGCCATAGATTCTAACCTAATACATATACTCAAATACAATCCGTCATTCCATCCAATTGAAAATATGTTAATAGCGAAACATTAATTAATCTCCATGATTCAATCAAGGGAAAACAGAGGAAAGCATATACCGTCATTATAGGCAGCAAAACGCCGCTGAATAGCTCGAAGGGTTTCATAGTCATCTTCACAATCATCGGTATCAGACCAATCAGGCGGCAGTGTACACAAAGGCTTCGTCGTCAGAGGTTCGTCCTCCATATCTGTCGGAAAAGCGAAGCGTTTCTGAATGCACTGAACCAATCGAAGGTCATCCTCTCCTCTCTCTTCCTGATGACGAGACACCGCCATTGGCGGCAGTGGGTGTGGAGGACAGCTGAAGCTGGTGGTCAGGAGATTTTCCGGCCAATTGGCAAGCCCTTCTTAGCGCCTCCATATCTCCGCTGAATTCATCATCGGAATCGGAATTGGAATCGGAGAGTACCTCCTTTGGCGAAGACATTATCGAGAGATTGGGGAAGAGAGGCGCTCGTGAATAGAAGGGATTAGGGTTTTGTTAATAGTGGAAATTGAACGGCCAATGGAAAAGAGAATTGGCGGTAAATCGTGTAATCGGAAGTCGCAATGTGCGTCCTATCTAATGTACTAAAATCTTCCCCCAAATTAGTATCAAGTGATTTTTCAGAGTAGATTATTTGTCAAATTTTTTTTAAATGATTATATAAATATTTTACATTTTAGAAGAAGTCTAGTTAAAATAACCATAAAAATTTAAGTATTTATTATTCAATTTAATTATGACATAATTTCATTTATTAAAATAAATAGTTTATTCATCCCAAAATAAATATTTTAGAAAAAAAAATTGTCTCAAAAAAAGATATTATATAGATTTTTAAGATATATTTATTTATAATCTATCAAAAATATCATTATTCACTTCTATCAAATTAAATATGTTGGACATATTTGTTAAGAGAAAAAGAGAAAAATATTCTCATAATAATTATTTTTAAATATAGGTACATCAAACTTTTTATCAACTTTTTCAATGTATGTGAATAAACCTAAAACCACGTATATTTTGAAATTGAGGATCTAAAACTTATTTGAACATTTTTTGCCACACAATTTTTTTAATAACCCACCAAAATATTAGCACTCTCATTAAATCAAGGTTATATTTGTCATTAACCAAATACTTCAATATCTACTTCTTGCAACTGCTCCTTTTCTTTTTTTTTTTTTTTTTTTTTTTGAGAAAAGCAACGTATCAATTTTTATTCAAACACTGTTTTTATCATTAAACAATTCACTTTCTTTCTTAAAAAAAAAAAAGAAAAACTCACAATTACTAATTAAATCACTTTCTTCAAATTAAAAGGCACAATTTATCCACAAACATTCACTAAAACTAAACCATCCAAGTAGAAGTTACATCGAAGAAAGGCATCGCCTTTTTTATTCTCGAGCTAAATCTAGCTTATTGATTCCCTAATGGAAGATAGATAAGTCTTGAACAAAAACACTTTGAAATAGTACAATGTAGGATGTAATATTGCTGTGCTTACTAATGCTTGTCTTTCTGCTGGAGTTGCTTGAACCAATAAGCAGACATCTTAGGGTACCTCTTGAGGGTCTTGAAATCGACATAGACAATGCCAAACCTCGACGTATACCCCAATCTCCATTCGAAGTTGTCAACGAATGTCCATTGGAAGTAGCCCGTCACGTTTGCTCCTTCCTTTATCGACTTCTTCAGTGCAAGTAAATAGCTTTTGTAGTAATTGATTCTTATAGTGTCATGCAAAACTTTTGGGAGTGTAAGGTTGCCTGGTTGATCCATTCCTACACGATCACAGCCAGCCAATGATAATGGTAACGATCAATATTTAAAAAGTCAAAGTTAAATTTGTATAGTTGAACGTCTAGTTTTTAAACCACAAGTCATGTAGTTCAGTGGTATCCAAATATAGATTGCGATAATCAGAGTTTGAACCTGGGTCATGCAAGTTTTTCTAATCTTTATTCCCTCCCACCCTCTTTAACTCATTTAAAATAAAAGCGACTAGTTTTTAAGGATGGATGGATTTGAGTATTGATGTATTAGGTCAATATTACCATTCTCAGCCAGAATCATGGGAGGATTGCCATAGTTTTCTTTGATGTAGTTGACAGCTTTGTATAGACCCCATGGCACAATGTAAAGCCAGTAGGAGTGTGCCTGCATATATAATGAAAAATAGGTTTGTCGAGCAAACTGTTGTGTATTTGGATTGAGTGATTTGAAATACCGGATTTCATAAGACTCACCCGTGGTCCAATTGGCACTCCATGACGAGCATCTGCAAAAGTTGAAGCACGGAGTTAGATGTGAAGAAACATTAGAGATGAAGAGTAGTAAAAGAATAAGTAGAAGTGGAATAGAAGGATATATTCTTACAAGCAAATCCAGTGTTCCAATCTTGCTGGTAGCCCAAGTGCTTAGGCTTAGGCTGGTGTGGATCATACATATAGTATGCAGTATATTGATTTATGCCCACAAAATCGAAAGATCCTTTCACCATCTTCACCTCTTCTTTACTGAACTTTGGTAGCCTTTTCCCGACAATATTCTGCATTGTTTTCGGATACTCTCCGTACACAAGAGGATGCATAAACCTACACATTGAAATCGCGTGGTTTTGCAAACCCTTTAAAAAGTCGAAAGTCGCAGTTTTTATAGTATAAGTTGTTTGATTCAGGGTTCATAAAAAAAATCAACCACAACTATGATCTTTTTCCAATTTGCACCCTAAAATTCATGCTTTTTTTAATTGCAACCTAGAGCCATTTTCAAATTGATCTTGAATAGAATGGAAACCAGAAAATTGATTTGAAGTTTTCACTTGGTTCCAAAATGTGGACTACTTTTGAAAAAAAATAGTCCTACGTTGCATTTTGAAAAAAATCATGGACTTTATGGGGAAAAAAAATTAGAATTCAGGTTGGATTTTGATATTAACTGATTGATTTATTACCATCCAATGTGAAAGTCTCTTGCCCTCTGAGCTGCATAGTTGTCTGCTTTTGATTTTGTAAGAGGCTCATACCAAACAAAATCCAACAGAATTCCAATCCTTCCTTTCTGTTTCTCCTGATATTTCTGGCGATATCTCTGAGCGGCAGCCGCATGACACAAAATCAGATTATGAGCAACGATATAAGGCTCGGTGGCGGAGTTCCCTTCCGTGCAATTGCCAAATGCTTTGGAACATCTTCCCGGTGCAAAGAACCCGTTATCATATCCCAACGCGGCCACCACTCTAGGCTCGTTAAACGTTTGCCAGTTCTGTACTCTGTCTCCAAATGTCTTGAAACAGAACTCAGCATAATCTGCAAAATCTTTCCTACACCAAATTCCAATCATAGCACACATCATCAGAAAGGAAGACCAATGTAACATATATTGCGCGAAAATTATGATACTTACACCACTTCACGGCCCAGCCACCCGTTGTACCTATCCTGCAGTGCTTGAGGAAGATCATAGTGGTTCAGATTAGGGTACGGCGTGATACCTGTAAAATGTTAGACGAACAATGAATATGAGTCATTACGGGGGATTTGGATTCTCTGTTGTGCAGAATCTTACCTTTTTTGAGCATGTAGTCGATCAATCTATTATAGTAAGCAACTCCTTTCCAATTAACCTTTCCGGTTCCATCTGCATATGTTGGAAAGATCGATTTAAAGGAGAATAACTTCACATGTAACTGATTGATTTTAGGGAAGTAGAAACAACATAGTATAGTGCAACATTACTTGGAAATATCCTGGACCATGAAATTGAAAACCTGTAGGCTTCAAAGTTTAGCTTTGCCATGAGATCGATGTCCTCCTGTTGCAAGTATATGCTAAAAATAGTAAGCTGGCTGTCCTGTACATTTTCTGTTCTTTAGTCCTCTTCTATTGCAAGAATTCTTTTGAAACCATATCATTCTCAATCTTACCCAACTTTGTTCAAAAGACACATTAATCAGTTAGATTCAACTATATGAAGCATTATAACAGATATTTCCTTCACAGGATATTGAATTATTTTTCTACCAAAATAGATAATATTTTTTTTATACTCTAAATATAAAAAACGGTGATTTTACTCATGCTGGTAAGACATAAATGACATGTTTCATCAATCAGTCAACAATCTTGTATTATACTTATGCAGTCCTGCTCACCTATCCACAGTGGACACATTAACATGTGTCCACTGTTGACGTGTCAAAAATTTAGAGCATTTATTAATTTAACTTTTCATATAACGAGGGGATGAAATGATTACACGTCATCGGTGAGCATATTAAGAGCTATCCACGGTGGGTATTTGAGCAAAATCATATACTTTTTTGAGTGCAAAAATTATTTTAAACTTTTCATTAAAATTGTGATAAAAAAATAACAAAGTTGTACATTGCGATAAAAAAGTTGATTTTATTTGATTTTATAATAGAAAAGGTTATTATACCATAGAATTAACCCAATGAAATACTATAATATACTATAATATTTTTTTATATATTAATTTATTGTTATTATAAAAAAATGAAAAAGAGGAGGCAATCTCAATCTGATACTCCACGTTGGCGGTCCAGTTACATTATTTACTTTGGTGTCTAGTGATAAAAACACTATAAAGTTACGAAAATAATACCAAAAAGTCTGACCCAAAAAGGAAAAAGAAAATCAAATATAGTTGAAATTTCATTATCGATTCGTCGTTCTCTAAGATTATTCTCTATGATTTGATTAGCGGTATATCTAACTTCACCATTAATTCATCTCACATTCAAAATAATCATAAACATTATACATGACATTATTAATTATACTAATGCATATTTATATATGAAATGAAAACATAAAATTGACAAAGTGGGCCAGTTATTTTAAGGTCCATTTTATACATGCAGTGAGACCCACCTTTGTTCTGGTAATAAGGAAGCGGTGGAGAATTTGATTGGAAAGTTGCAAATAGCCAAATACTATAAAACAAACTGACCTTGTATTTGTGATACTGGTCCACTGACACTTCACCAGAGGCATTATTTGGCTCTCTTCCTGTTTCCAGTTCAATTATTCAAGACATTTCACAAATTTAAAAAGAAAATTACTTAATAAATTCGATTTGATCAAAATAGTAACAATTAATTAATTTACTAATAACAATTAAAAAAAAATACACCCTTCATTTAGTAATTTCATATTCTGTTTAGTTGTTACGTCGCATCTAATTTTTTCTATATATATTAACATCAATATGAAAGAAGAAACTGAATTTTAGAGTATAAATTTCGAACTCATAATCTCATTTTAGTCCTTTATAGTATTTTTACAGGATTATTAATAAATAAATGAAAATGATAGGTAGCACAAACCAGGTACTTTGATGAAAGTATCCCAAATGCTGGGCCCTCGGCCGTCCTTGTGGGCCATACCTTCGACTTGATAGGCGGACGCCGCCGTGCCGAAGATGAAACCCTTGGGAAAACTGTCTCTGCTCAGCCCTCCCATGTCCAGCCTCACGGCGGTTTCCGGCGAGGCATTATCTTCCTCAATAGCCAATGATTTCAGTAAGCATACACTGCAAACAAGAAACAAGACAAGTGGGGCTTTGCTCATTTTCATGCTCTCTAAATGTGTGATTCTGGTAATAAGTATAGTGTGAAGCAATGAATGCTGTACGAGAAAGACCTATCTATTTATAGACAAACAGAATGTGTATATTTATATAAAATATAAATATAGATATATAATGGATTTACCAAAGAAAAAAAAAAGTACTGTAGTCCCTTCTATCATTGTTCCTTCACTTTTTTCACTTTAGTTCATAATTTTGGGAGCTTTCCATTTATAATTAGATTAAGTCTTGTCATATCTAATATATCTATTATATCTATTAGATTCATATTTTATAATTTTAAGAAATGAGATTTTTATACATTATTAACATGCATTGTCCAATGGATATGTTTTAATATTTTCGTTTAGTTCGATCACCTTGGACTAATAAGTTAAAAGCAACTTTTATATTATTTACTTGGTAACTAAATTACATATCGCATATGAATAAATTTGTACATTATTTACATAAATTTCTTGACAAGTACTGAAGCTTATGGTATTACCTTACCAAAATATAAATAAAAAAATCTGGATATTATTTTAAAATTACTTTAGTTATTTTAAAATAAATAATACTATAAATATTTTCTCTTAATCTTAAATTTACTCAAAACTGCAAATGTGCACCACGTAAATAAAAAAAATGTCGTTTAGATGTTAATAAACAACGACAAGTTACTTTGACAATCGAACTAGAAAATTAGAAATAGAAAGTAAAAACTACACATTTAAGATAATAAGGTTGGAGGATTGATTGATTTATTTATTCATTCTTTCTCAAAGAACAGGTACCCCTGTAATTGCTGACCGTACCTTCTTAACCTCTAACAAACTCAATCAATTGAGTATGGTCACAAGTTTAGTCTTATACTATGTTCATCTCAAATCTTCATTTGATTCATTACCTTCATTAATGTAATAATAAAATGATTTTGACACTAAATGATATCTTTCTTTTTTTTTTATCAAGTCGTGCTAGCCACCTCATTGGGTAACACTTTTAACTAGCAATACCATATGTTTTTTTTCTTTCATATACTTTCCATCATTGGTAAATATTTTGAACGAGGTAAATATTTTCATATGCTAACTATTTTTAGCATGATTATATATATCTTAATGTTTTACAACACTTGCATATGATCAATTTCTTACAATGAAATTTCAGTATTCTATTTTAATTGCGATTTAACCTTAAATTTATGTAACTACTCTATAAATGAGCATGGGAAGGTGCTTTCTCCATTTTTTAATTTTTTTTTATTGTTTTCAATCACTCTCAAGATTTGTCCTTGTGCTTTATTGTAATCTTCCACTTTTTGGGTTGCGATCTCTATATCTATCACCAATTTGTTTTGAATAATGAATTTTCTAATAGAAATATTGCGAACATACATAGTTTGTAGGAGAATGATGATTCGTTAGCAATTATTTTGACTTTCTATGGTGGTTGTCTTAATCGGGGTTTTCTTCTTGTCTCTCGTGTGTCTAAGTTGCACGAATATGTTTTTTTTTTCCTTTTTCCTCTTTTGCCCTTTTATTCGAATGAAGTTTTATTTTTTAGTTTGAAAAGTTTTTTTTTATGTGTTTTTTTAACGTTATTATATAGATAAATTATTTGCATGAATATAGTTACTCTAAATTATAGAAAACCCCAAAACAAATAAATCTACTCCTTATTCAAGTTCCCGATGAAGACCAGAATCTTTTTAGAAATATATAATGTTACAATACAATCTAATTAGCTATAGTTTTAGTTGTATGACAACAAATAATTTGTAGTACATATCTTCTATTTCACATATCTTTCTATTTTATTGGGTGAATTGTCATTTTGCTTGATCGTAGGAAGCTTTTTCATGTCAAATTACATGGGCACTAAAATCAATATCCCCGTCCGAGAGATATGATTTAATATAGTTTGATTATTATATATTATTTAATTATTGAAATAAGTGGAACATAATTTTCACTTGTATGTTCAAAAGTCCAAGTTTTCCAAACAAATCCATAGCATATTTTAAGCATATGTTTGTGAAAGATCATTCCATTTCCATTAGTAAAGTGTGTTTGATTTGCAATCTAAAATTTGAAATGAATAAATTTCAAATCCATTCAAATTGTAATGAATTTAAAATTTATTTAAGTTATTTAAAAATTAATTCAAAATAAAAATGTTAAATTTAAAATCCCTCCATCCAAACACAATCTAATAATTTTGTAAAAATTTGAACACTATGTTATTATAACCATCCCAGCTTTTGTTAGAATTTTTTTTTTTTTTTTGTGTGAAACTATAATTTTAAAAATTAAAATGCATTTGAAATATTTAAAAAGATAAATGATCAATTTGGTTGTGCCACGTGTCACAATGATCACAAACACTCACATATTTATACAATTTCTAAATATAAAATAAACTTAATAACTTAATAAATCCTCCAACTCATAATTAAAATATGGGTAATGATAAAGATTATCCCACAATTATTATGCATTTTCCATTTTTTCTGAAAATGTACGGACAATATCAAATCACTTATCGTCTACACCTTTTCAAATAAATTTTTATATTTTAGACACGACACAATTCAACTGGACATCAATTTAGTATATCTACACATGAAAATGTAATGTAATTAAAAATGTATGAACCGATATGATGATGATCAAATTAAGATGGGGTTTGCATATATCTCTATGGTCAAAAATTGTATGCAGAAAGAGGGAAATGTTGTGTGACTTAACTGATTTTATGGATAACACAAACTCTGGTTCTTGTCGCATCCATGCATGGGTCGATGCGCCATAATAAATGTATGTTCTAATGACACATTTTATTGCTATTTATAATTCATATTACTTCATCAATATTTCTTCATAATATTATTACAACCACTGCCTATTTTTAGAGTTTTTAATTTTATAATAATAAACTAATCATAAAGTAATGAAAACCGATGATCGAAATAATTAATACAAGTTGCTCATATCAATCTTTAGAAATAATTTCAAATTTGATTTTGTAGGTAAGATATTTTGTATTTTTTTAACAATTAAGTGTTGATTTATGGTTTATCATATTTTAATTTTTATCAATTTAAATTTTATTTTGATCGAAGTTTTTAAAATTGCTTACGTGACTGTCGTAATTTGACAATCATATTAAAAATTTTGACGATCATGTAAACGATTTTAAAAATTTCGATCTATATTATATTGAGATTGATAACAAAAATTAAAATTAAAAAATAAATATTTGATGGTCAAAAAATATAAGGTGTCTTTTATACATAACCATGATTAAAATCATTCCTAATCTAATGGTACCTATACTTTTATTTATAAAATGAAGTAAATAATGGAATCTTAATTTAATAATTACATTACAATATATAAACTAATATAAGTCGGCTGAAAACCGTTTTAAAATTATACTAATTTATCTTAATTTATCTAAAATATAAATACGTATTAAAATATAAATAAATCTATAAATATAAGTAAAAAGAAAAAATTGTTTTGAGTTCAGAAATCAATCATATTTTCAAGCTTCAAATTGAGAAAAAAAAATTAAATTGAATCTTTATTGAGAAACTTTAAAATTTGGTTTTATAATTGATAACTAATCTATAAATTGGGCATGTTATGAAATTTATTTTTTTAGATTAAAATTTTATAAATAAAATTATTTAAAAAGGATAATAAATTACAATACAATAGATAATGAAATTTATTCAAGATTTAAATGATTGATTAAACGCTGAAATTTGAATGATTGATATAAATTAAATGAATTTGCTGGTCAGCTCATTTATCCTACGAACTAACCAAAGAATAAAGTCTTACTTAAATATTAATAGATTAATAAAATCACAAGTTTTATAGTTTAAGTAGAATTTCACCCGCTATAAAAAAAAAAAATTATAATGATCTAATGTTCATTAAAAAAAACTCAACGCGTTAACAAAGTTCGATACTAACATTTCTAATTAAATATTCGGTTTTCTTTTACGCATTTTCCTCTTAATTTATTCTCCACAAAACAACAAATTGTCCAAATTAATAAGGTGGGCCCACTTTATTTTTGGTGGGTAGGGGCCCATCCTTTGGGCAGAAAGAAACAGGCTTGCACGTGAAGGTGTTGGTCCAGTTACGACTTGCAATGGGAGGGAAAAAAAAAACTTTCAAAAAAAAATTAATTGAAAATGACAAAAGAAAAAAAAAAAAAAAAAAGGTGTACGAAGTGTTTTCAATTGCAAGAATTCTATTACAAAAGAATTAATCTTTTTATAAAGTCAAATAATAATAAATATGTCATTATATAGTAAAAAAAAGAAAAAATAAAATAAAAAACACATGAAGATCACTTGATAACACTTTCGTTTATATTAATAATTAAATTTTTTATTAAAACAATTATATTCCGACAATTATATCTTTAGGCGAAAATGATTTGGCGGCTTGGTACTCGTGAAGACGTAGAGAACATACCCGAAGTAAGACTATGCCCAGATTACGGTAATTGGGCGAATTTATTTTCTCGAAATTGTGTGCTCTTCTTTGTGCACGAAATGCGATTTAATCCAAAATGGTACATAAGTAGGAGTATGAATTTCAAATTTGAAGATTTTGAGAAGTTAAATTTAGAGGAAAAAAAAATTGGAGACTAGGTTAAAGAATTTCGAACCCGTAATCTCTCACATGCCCAAAACCTCCTTCGAAGATTCAAGTCGGACCACAAAAGCAGAGGCCTCATTTCATGGTGATTCTCCTTTCTTCAAGCAGCTCTTCTCTCTTTGAGAATGAGAGATAAAATGATATTCAAATATTTCACTAGGGCAAGTGAACAGAATGAAATTTCCAAGTTTGATGTCTTTTGAGGGACTAAGACTACATTTCTTAACTTTTAACGTAGCTTAGGCAAATTAAAGATGCAACATATAAAGGCTAACATTCTGATTAGCATCCCATGAAGTTTGGACATGAACTTGGACTAACGAATTTAAGTAAGTTTTCCATGTCCTTTGTTGAATTTTGAGTTTATATATGCAGTGTTTGGTTGGTAGGATTCATATTCTCTTAACAGCAAAGTCAACTCATAATTTTTAGTAATAATTCCAGAAAAAAACCAAGGATACCAAGAAAAAAAAAACCAAGCTTTTCTAATCACGCTCCATAATAAAATAAATGAAAAATAGTCATAATTGAAAAGACTAAAATACCACCTATCTAAATAAAAAATATATTTCACTTCCTTCTTCATATTTTCTAAAACCAAATCCTAAGAAATCACAATGGCATATGAACATTAATTGGAACAATGTAATATTTCTCATTTTTTTATGGTTTTATGTAGTGTAATTAAATTTATCATAAATATAGGTGTTAAAAAAAAAAAAAAAAAAAATGATGCAAGACACTTGTTTGACCTGTGGAGGTCCAAAATTGCACTATTTGTTCGACATGAACAGGTCGAGCACAATACCCTTTGTTTGACTTATCCGGGTCAACCGGGTCGAATTCAATCTGTTTGACATTTTTGAGTCAAACGTTTGGCCAATCAAGGTCAAACTCTAGCCGAATGGAGTTTCTGAAAATTATATTTTTCAATTTTGATGACCTTTGCCTCAATAATTTTAAAAAAAAAGCCAGATAGCCTCAAAAATGACAGTGGAGCAATGAAAATAGGAGAAAGAGAGTTGAGGCCTGAATGGAGGAGAGAGAAGTCGAGAGGGGGGAAGGGAAGAGTTTCAAATTGGGATGTATTGGGGTGTGGATTTTTTTAAGTTTCAATTATTTTAATTGGTGTGGATTTAGAAAATGGTGGGGTGTGGATGGTCCCACCCATAAAAAAAAAGTCAAAAGGTAAGAATTCTTAAAAAGTATAAGGATTGCCCACACTAACTAAAAGAACTCAGGAAAAGACTTCTTTAACTTCAAAGGCTTGTTCTTTGAAACCATTGTGAATGCATATGCTAATAGAGATTTAAAAGAAAAGAAACTTCTTCCACACAAAGAAGAGAGAAACCACCCCCACTTTCATCACGTAGTTAACAGGCCCCATTCTAAAGACACCTGAATCCATCCTGATCATCGATGGATGCATTTTATTTCATTTTCGATTGATAGGTAAAGATAGGTGCAAATCTTTGCACTTCAGGGTGAAGTGTGAACATTGATTTTCTTTTTTAGTTTGACAATGAATGTACTAAATAGCCAAAACAAAGTCAAGTTGGCTTATATCAAAAATTAAGTATACATATATTCATGGGAGACTAACCTGTGTGCGAGAAGGAGCCCCAATATCCAAAGTCAATTCCAAATTTCAGCTTCCCCATGGAAAAATGGTCTTCTCTATCAGAATGGAATTTTGAACACCAACCTATCAATTTATCTCCACTTGCCATCGTTTCCTTCGACCCACACACCAAACAACTCATTGTGGGTGCATATTAGTGTGTATAAACAACAATTAGTACACAATCAGCAAATATACAAATCAATAAATGGAATCACACAAAAAGCCCATGATTAACCTATCCAAGAAAAAGGAGAAAATTGGGGGGGTAAACGGTATTCATGTTCTTCTTATAATCTGTATATTTGTTCTCTGGTCCCTATTTCATCCCCTTTTCTCCTTTTCTTTTATTATTGCTGAATCGTGGTGATTTGTGCTTGATGGCGGTGGTTTTGGTGGAAATTTTACGTGGTGATAACAATGCTCCACTATAATGTCATGTGTAGTATGTATAAGTGGATAAACTTCTATTCTCCATCATAAATTGGAAAAGCCATGTATAAGATTCAAGAAACACAAAAGAAACATGAAATTATCAAATTTCAAAACTATCTCAGAAAAAATTAACAAATTAGCCCAAATCTTTCAAAAAATAGAGTGAGAACGATAAATTTTCAGTAGTACTTTAATAACACAAAAGAAAGTACATAATGTTAGCTTATTAGAGTGGATGAATTACAAGAAGCACGTTAAAACTTCTTCCGGGAAAATTTTTAATTCAAGAAAGAAGAAGCAAAGCAAGGATACTGATCAAGAAACAATAACTGCACTTAATGGTTTTTCAAGAATTACCAGAGAAAGATGCTAAGAGCGGTTGCGGGTGAAGAGAGTTGCAGGCAACAATGGTGAGAGATCATGGAAGGATGCCATTGCCATAATCTGTTTTCTATAATCTCAGTTCGCGGAAGCTGATGAATACGTTTTATTCATCAGACTCACCCTCGATATAGTCAATGAGATGAACAATTTTCCCGAAATGGGATTACAGAAAACAAATTGTGTGGAAAATGGAAATGAGGTGGGTCGAATAGATTCTTTTTTGGGCTGATATGATATCCCTCATAGGGACTTCATGTAAATGCTCTTCTCAGAAGGGTTCCTCAGGTTCTTATTCAACTGCAAAGAAAATCTGGTAACATCAAGAAGCCGATTCCCAAACAAGGATTAGAGTTGAATTAAAGAAAATGGTGAAACAGAAAGATAGAACACTAGCATTTATGAACAAAGTATTCATGTGTTCCCATGGAGGAATTGAATGATCTTGACTTCATATATGATTCATTCATGTGCATCCATACATACCACTGCACAAATTCCTAGCATGATAGCTGATAAATAGATCTTGAATCGTAATTTTCACTAAAATCTGCATATTTTGTAATTTCTCACTTTAACTTAAAATATATCAAAGTCTCACGGAAGTTCTTTACTCATCGCATACTCGATTGATAATGTAGTTATTATTAATTAACGGACTAAATCAATGCCAGGGTATGTTGGAAGCATATATACACAGATAAAAATAAAAAAAGGCAACTTACTAAAGTATTGTTCAACATGCACGTCATGAAAAAACAAAACGAGAAAATTTTTATTTGCATGTCACTGAAATCAGACATATGTCACTGAAATCAAATTTATATAATTGTGTTTGTGACAAAAAATGAACGCTTCACTCACATCATGAAAAGGCAAAGCGAGTAAAATCTTATTTGCATATCACTGAAATCTGAATGTTTGCAAAGATAGATGGAGAATATGTAATTGTGTTTGTGACAAAAAAAACGTGGCTTCACATTCTCTTCTTAGAGTATTTTTTTCTGTAAATCAGTAATTCGCAATAAACATTAATTAACATCACACCGCTGAGACTAATTGTGTTTACCTATACCAAGATAGCTCATCATCCCGATTCCCGCATATCTTGAACTTTGAATTTTAAAATACCTTTCTAATGCATAATATCTGTTCACAGGAAAAAAAAAAAAAAGATGTTAACATCGACCTTCTACAAGTCCAAAATAAAGATGAATAGGGATCTGGACTTTCACATGCTTCACAATATTCATGGCTGCCAAAATTTCGTTCACTAAGACCACTCTATAGATGAAACCTTGTTTGGCAATAAATAATTATACGTTTTCAAAAAAAAAAAAAAAATGAGATCTCAATTGTAAAGAGGAATTAGGGTAACCAAACTGAAAATTGAAAGAAACCGGACGATGAGCATAAGATGGCAGTACGGTCTTCAACGTACGCAACAAGCAGAAACTTGTATCTTTATAAAGAGGAAGGAAATGAGAAATTTAGATACCTGGATTGAGAACACGAGTAATACTAACATATGAGAACCAATAAGTGAAGTTACAATGAACCGCTGATATGGAAGAATCATGGCCATGATAACATGAAATGGGGATGACCATAAATGATGAAGTTGTTGGCAGAACAAACAATTTAGCTGTAAGGGTATCTGAAGTGCAGTAGCATCAGTTTTCCGCATATTTATTATTTTTCCAGAGCACTGCTTACAACCTTCATGTGTTAGACATAAGGATCTTGTGATATGTCAATCAGATCTAATCCTATAATATTGAGATTCTAGATGCTGACAATGTTAAGCCATATTTTTTTTACCTCTATATCAAGCTATTAACATCAGTAGCTCACCCCTTCATCACCACTTATAACCTGACCAATGTGATACACTTTTTTTCCATGATCATCTTTGTGAATTCTTAGAGCAGTCTCCTCCTTCACCACCAGTACCATTTTAATCCCTATGTTAAAGTTCGTCTCATCTCCACACTTATAATCTTCCCAAACTACCAAAATTTTAATAGAATAAGTTAATTGAAATACATTCTTGCAATACTAAATAGTCAGAATTCTTTTTTTTTTTTTTTTTATGAAAGAAAAGGGAAGAGCAAGAGAGGGAAAGAGAAAGGATGAACATAATAAATTAAGGACAATACCTAGAAAATAGAACCTTAATAATGATTTTAACCTCTTGAAGCCATTTGAAAACAGGAGGAACGGCACAAGAATCATTCAGATACCTATTTCCAGTGACGAATATTACAGCAGAGGGAAACATTACAATTATTAAGAAATAACTTGAGACATTACCTGCATAACATTAATGTAAATAACTGTGGGGTGCCATAGAAGGTTCACATAGAGTAATAGACAAAGCATGGAGATTGATTTTCGAAGGCAGAAGTGTTAATTTGAGGGAAAAAAAAAAAAAAGATCTTTCACTTTAACAAGAAGAAATTAAAAGAAATCATTATACCTTCTGACAAGACAGATTCTGTTTGAACTCACTCCACTGGATGGTAGACCAATGACAGTATCTCTAACCTCGATGATTTCACATCAATAACTGAATCTTAAATCATACTCACCATATGCATAATAATCAAGCACCACTGCAGTCAGAAAGAAAACAAGTAATGATCAGTTATATATAGGCTTGTTAATTTTTCGAATGTAAATAATTAAAGACCAAGTTCTATTCTTATGCTTTATTCTAAGAGTCAGAAATTAACTCATATTAACAACATTCAACCACATAAATAAATTGGCCAAAATGCAAATTGGTCCGTCCAGTTCAATAGAGGTGTGTCAAATTGATCCGATGATTTTAAATTGACAATCTAACTTTTTATTTTTTTCAAATTTAGGCCTAAATAAGTAAATCCCCTAATTTGATAGGTAATTATTTTCGTAACAATAATTTGAAGATTTTTAAACAGAACATGCAATTCAAATATTTAACTTCTGAAATCGAAAAACAATTTTATTTTTTAACAATAGTACAATAATATAGATGAGTATAAACTACTTTTGCTATTTAAAGATGAGCAAAAATATATGCATCTCAGATTAGCTGTGTGGGTACCAAAAGTGCATTAGCATCCATTGTCATCATTTTTGAACTGCTTATAACCTTTATTATTAAGCATGTGTTAGCCATACGACTAGCAAAACAATGACCAAATTCATATGATGTTAAGCACTTTCTCGAATCATGTTATATGTCAATCAACTCTCATCCTAGCTATATCATTGAGAATCTAGATGCTAACAATGTGGAACAATATTTTATTACCACAATATCAAGTTATTAACATCCTAGCTATATCATTAAGAATCTAGATGCTAACAATGTTGAATAATATTTCTTTACTTCGGTATTAAGTTATTAACATCACCGCTAATAATAAGCTGACCAACGGTGATACCATTTTTTTGCCATGACCACCTTTGGGGATGCTGGAGCGGTCTCCTCTTCTTCACCCACCAGCACCATTCCAATCTCCATTCTTCCAGCCTACAAAACTTTCACAGAATAAACTAACTGAATTACATTCCGAATTCTTATTTTAGTTTTTTAAGAAAAAAAATAGTGAAAGAGGAAAGGAAAATGAATGATCATATTAAAATAGGGGCAATAACTTGAAAATAGAACCTACCATAATGAGGATAACCTCTTGTAGCCATTTGTAAACAGCAAGAACAGCCCAAGAGTCACTAAGAGACCTATTTCCAGTGACGAATATTAGAATTATGAAGAGAAAACATTACAATTTTAAAGATATCACTTAAGGAATTACCTACTTAACATAAATAATTGAGGTTCACTCAGAATGATTGTCTTTCAAGGAAAGACCACTTTCTCTCTAAAACCTAGGATTATACAGAAGGATCACCAATATTCGGAAAATATATATATTAACGAGAAATTAAAAGAAACCATTTAACCTTCTGACAAGAAAGAATCTGTTTGAATGAACTACACTGGAAGGAAGACCAATGAGAGTATCTCCAAACTTGATGTTTAACCATCCACTAACCAAGTCTGATTTTTAAGATGCCAATGACAAAGCCTATTAAATAATACTCACCACCTGCGTGACATAATCAGAGGCATCAACCATCAGAACAACAACAAGGAGAGATAACAAGTTAAGGTCAGTCACAAAATAGGCTTGCTAATTCTTGAATGCAAATAATTAAAGACCAACCTCTATTCCTATGATTCATTCACAAACAAGAAAAGAACTGGCATGAATTCAATTTGCTCTAGATGGGTAGATTAAAGGCATAATATAGCAAATATAATTTGCTTTTGAGGCACTGTAAAAATTATGAAGAAAGATACCTTATTTATGAGCAAGGTGAAAACACACTATCAGTGATCTGAGTTAAGCAAAATAGTAATTCAGCACAGATACCCCCTTCAACTGCCACTACCATGTAAAACCTATAACTGCTGCTAATCTTCAGAAGACAAACCAAAATGAATTTTAAAAAAAGAAAAGAAAGGTACAGAATTATTGAAACTTTGCTTAATGATTTATTAATAATCACATAAGGAATGGTTCAGTTAAAATCTCACTCTTTAGAAAACAATTTTATTTCAGAAATAGCCCTAAAGTTTATTGGGTTGGGCAACACCATTAGGTACACATAAGAGTCCAGCATGTATGGCCACCACCAGTAAAGTCACAACGGTTAAACAAGTCCAACTAATTGGCCCATAAGTAATAGCCCAAAGGGATATCAAAAATTAGCACAACAATTGGACACATATCCCAACTAAAAGGTCACAACATCAACAAGGCAATTAAAATTAGAACAACAATTAGTGGCACACAGGAGCAACACATGCAGGCCATACAATAATCCAAAGGATCAAAGTATCGGGGCAGCACTCATTAAACTCCAAGCCGACTAATCGAGCTCATTAAAATCAGCCCAATCTTTAGTTGCATTAGACCAGAAAAGCTGGGAACAGATTTGGGCATGAGGTCCAACAAATTTTTGTTGGGCCCAAAAGCAATAGTGCCCCGGAGGGTTATTGGGGTTGGGCCACAAAATTTGGGACATTAGAATCCAACGGATACATACGGCCACCACAAAGCCACAATGGGTAATCAGATTAGCCCATAGACTAGGATTAAAGGAGACTAACTCAAGAGGGCACTATTGAGAGTCTCAACTCAACCTAACCCAGCGCATCCAGATTACCCATAGGCACCTGCAGCAAAACAATAATCCTGGAAATAACAAGATAAAGCCCAATTCATCATTTTGGGTGTTTAGCCCAATTCATCATTTGGGTGTTTAGCCATACAGGCTGGACATCATTACTGCACCATTCATCAATATTGTAATCGAAGCAAGAGATTTTTAAATCAATGAGATAGAAGGGAAAAAAATATAGACATGAATAAGTAACATAAGACGTGAAAAATAAAAAATTCAATAGTTACCACTTATTTCTGTTGATTCACTTTGGTAAAACCTTGGTTGCCAATTAGAGTAATTATATGGTTTTTTTTAAAAGAAAACATCTATTAAACTGTAAAGGAGTTAGGGTAACCAAACTAACAATTGAAACACATAGGACGATTAGAATAAAACACTACGGTCTTTGAGGTACACAAAGAGCAGAGACTTGTGCCTTTGTAAGGAGGAAGCAAAGAAGAAAATTAGATACCTGGATGGGGAACATGTGTACAACTAACATAAGAGAACCAAGAAGTGACGCTACAATGAACCTCTGGCATGGAAGAACCATGGCCATGACAACACGAAATTGGGATGATCATTAATGATGAAGCTGTTGGCAGAACAAGCAATTTAACTGTGTGGGTAAACTGCTTACAACCTTCACGTGCTAGCCACACCCCTTTAGTTCTAGTGAAATCATTAATGATGCTTCAACATGGAGCACGTTCAATTTGGGGCATATGGCCATATTCAACGACCTGAGACCAACCTGCAGTGGATTTGTGAAATATATGAAAGTATGATAAGCAAATTCCAATAAAGTCAGCTAAGAAAATCTGCAACTACATGGCAGAAAAGTATTACATGGCAACAGAAAATGAGAATAACTATTCACAGTTCTTTTTTCGAAATTGAGATTGAAAATTTTAAGACAGTCATCAAATAAAAATGGACTTCAATCGCAAAATAATGAAGAGCAATCAATAAGATGATGACTTACAGGTGAAAATGATGCTCTCGCAAGATAATCACAACCATCTAACAAGACATGCTCGAGGAAAGGGCATTTGAGCTCAAGAAACCACCAAGTGAAAGACTAACTAAACATGTACTGTGGAAACTCACTGTTGTCAAACTCTGACACAGAGTAATAGGTACAATTAGATATAACAGCATTGACTATAAGAAACTCTGATGCATGCAGAATTTGTATAATAGTGGATAGATGATATAATATGAGATGCAGTTGACTCCAATATCACATGGGCACATTAGGCATTTTTTCTACAGCACTTCATGTCAAAGATGGTAAGAGATCTCCTATATCTCCAACTACATTATGAAATTAAAATTTCTAATGCACTGTGTACTCTGAATTCCGACCAAAGTAAGTATCTTTTCCTGTTTGAAGTTCGAACTAAAACACAAATCAAACTGATTTAACTCTACACCAACATTAAAATCTTGATTTATGAATTAGTAAGGTCGCAAGAAATTTATGAAATTAATATAAACCCTCATAATTCTTTAGCATACTGAACTGATCACAATCAAGGTTTTATCAATTGAAGATTGTTAACACGAGATAGAGAGGGCATTCCAGAACTAAGCAAAAAAAATCACAACGACAAACCTCACAATTGTCGAGAACTATGATCTCAATACAGGACAGCCTCCTCCACTACTGAAAACTTCACAAATGGAATTCGTCAAAGATTCACATTTGGTAAGGTCTACTTCTTGCAAACAATCACATTGCAGTGCTAAGTGTGTCAAGCTTCCTTGCTTTCGCAAAACTAATTTCTGCAAGTAAATTAAGTATAATTATTCCTGGGACCCAAAACCAATAAGTTTAAAGCATAAATGCATTCATGTCACTGAGAAACACAACTTTATGAGGAACTAAAAATTTATGAATAAATACGTATGTACTTTAAGTGCACTTGATGTTATACTGATTCTTTGGAGAGAAGGGAGCAATTAGAAACTGTGATTAACGATAGCACACTGCTTCTTAAATTCAAATCTATAAATCTGCAGAGAGCAAGTAAATTGTCAATCACTACAGAAAGACAGATCACAAGGCTCTGGGTGCAAGAGTAGGACATACTTCCGACAGTGTACAAACCTCATGTTTTTCAGGCATCGCAGCTCGAGAGATGCTGATTAAATAAAGTGCAATTATCAAGCTCCAGAACCTAGATAGATGCGTAGGCAATATCAGCAACCAATGATCACCAACAAATCATCACAATCAGAAGTCAAAAGAAATACAGAAGAGGGTGTATTCAAACCTCAAGCATAGGACTAGAAGCTATAGCAACCATTGAAGCCGATGTTGTACCCTCACAGCTATGAAGCTTAAGAACTGTCAGCAATTGAAGTCTCACAGACTTCAATAGATAATTACTCGTTAGATGGCATGCATATGTATATACGTATACAGGTACTCGATATAAACATATGTATACAAAAACTCAGAGAGTGAGAGAGAGAGAGTTTACTTCAAGAATGATGTTTGGGCAGTACGATGCGTTTAGAACATGGAGATTTCCGCAAGCCCGAGCTATACTTTGTAGTGTCTCATCACTGACACTTGAACGATTGGACATATCCAAAGATTCCAAGAGTGGGCATGATGTATCCAAACCTCAAGATAAGTAATATAAGACATGACATCAAGATTTTAACCAAATCCCTTCAAGAAAGAGAAGGAGAAAGACGTTGCAATCAAGATTTTAACCAAAATCACTTCAAGAAAGTGAGAGAGAGACATTGCAATCAAGATTTTAACCAAAATCATTTCAAGAAAGAGAAGGATAAAGGCGTTGCAATCAAGATTTTAAACAAATCCTTTCAAGAAAGAGAATGGGAAAGACGTTGTGATCAAGATTTTAACCAAAAATCACTTCAAGAAAGAGAAGGAGAAAGACGTTGCAATCAAGATTTTAACCAAAAGCACTTCAAGAAAGAGAAGGAGAAAGGCATTCCAATCAACATTTTAACCAAAAATCCCTTCAAGAAAGAGAAGAAGAAAGACGCTGCAATCAAGATTTTAACGAAATCCTTTCAAGAAAGATAAGGAGAAAGACGTTGAAATCTAGAACAATTTCTTCTTGTCAAGAAATAGATAATCCAAGCAAGAAACACAGTCGTATCTTGCCAGGAAGGTTAGCCGTTAAATAGAACACGTTTTTGATATAAATATGGGGTTCCAGGGATTTTTCCTTTTTGATATTTTTTTCCCGTTAATTATGATTCTTTTATAGATAATAATTGGGTTGGGTTAAGTTTTTTTTAAGTATGGTAATTTTATTTTATTTTTTTATGTGAGTTTAATGATGAATGTTCATTTGCGTCCGTGTTACCAAGAATTTACTATATATTATTGTAGCCGTTAGAATTTAGAAAACTTTGAGACCACATTTTTAATTGGAAATTGGGGATTTTAAGGGAATTTTTTTTTCCTTTTTGGATTTAATTATAAAACATATTCTCAGACCATATTTTGGCATTTCGTTTTTCTTTACAAATAATCAAAACTTAAGAAAATCAAATATTTTTTTTAAGACTAAGTTCTTCTAAATATTTATTCGTTTAATAATTAATAGTTAATAATTTATTTAATTTAGTATTAATTGATATAAAATAATATATAACTTAATTGAGGTTTTAGTTTAGCAAGGAACCAAATCAATGAAAGGATGACATATATTTTTTAGTGATTATTATTTTAGTATGTATGAAAAATATACATGAAATATATGTATTCAAGTATATATATTTTAAGGTTAAGTTCTTCTGAATATATGTTCATTTATCTAATATTCTACATAAATGTATGTATGTACTCTAATAATGGACTTAATCTTTTTTACGATGTTGGTTCACGTAATTTTATAAATAATAGATATATACTTACATAATTTAATTATAGTATTACTTCAAAGTTATTATTATTATTATATATTAATAAATAATAAAAGATAATATAATAAAATATGATGAACGGTGGATGTCAATTATTTTCTTGTAGAATTTGATAATATAAAACCTACAAAAATAATATAAATAATTTGACTTGAACCAATTCAAGACTCATATATAAATAATAATTTCTTTCTTATTTTTTCAAATTCAAGATCCACACAATCACGCATCTTTCTTTTTTACATGCGGTTGTTTCAAAAACAAGTCCGCACGGAACCTAACAACAATACTTCTTACATTATTTCAGACGCTTCTTTCATAGTTCTTCTTCTCTAGTGTCATTGTCCTTTTCTTATTATTATTTTTATTATAACTATATCCACTAAAATGAAAAATATTATCTGCCACAAAAAATATGGGAAAAAATGATTTCATTAATTTACCAAGATATATTAATTAAATGCATCTTATAAGGTATTAGTTATATTAATAAAAGTATAAGTTGTATCACTTCTTATATATAAAGGTATTGCCTCATTTTTTTAGTATAGATCACGATGATAAATACTACCGTGATCTATAAATCACGATGCAAATTGGGTATTAAGGATAATTGGTTAATTTTATCTCCAAATTAAATAAAAAAATTTATTTTTTATTGAATGGGTATTTTTTATTTTTTGTTATACATATTAGGTAGAAACAACTCTCGTCCCATATAATTTATGTTTCTTCTTCTTTACTTTTATCATTTTATTTTAAATAAAAGTTTGATGACTGGGGAATTGATTAAAATAAGGATTATGGCTTTGTCACAGCTAGCCATTATTGAAAATGGAGCTCTCCCCTAACTAGTACCATTCATTATTGTCTTTAATATATATTTATATACTCTTAATTAATTAAAATATTTGTAATTTATAGAAAATATAATAATAAGTTTTTGTCTTTTGCCTAGTTAATTATTCGGTAAGTGTACGTTCATTTTTTATGTGAAGGCCAAACTTTTTAATAGTTATATTCTTTTTAATTGTTTTTCATTTTGACGATGCATTGCCACTTCAGGTATTGGATACCTTCGTTTTCATAGATGCCATTTTTCTTAGTATCTCATGTTCAACCAAAGACTTTGTTATAGCCTTAATACCTTCTTTTAGGCAAAACTTTTTTTTTTTAAGAAGTAATATATCAATGAGGTTAAAATAATATGTTGTGCCCCATAACCACCCATGAATAGTCTCCTCATCTATTTAAAAAGTAATTAATTTTGGGAAAAAAATCATTTTTGGTCTAATTCTAGAGACCACGTCCTTTTTAGTCTTATTAATTTTCGATCATCAATTTTTAGTTTTGCAATTGAAAATTTGTTCAATATAAGTTCTTTTTTCGTTGAAATCTCAAATTTCCGACCAATTTCAATATTTTAGTTAAGTTACCTTATGTGGCTGTTTTTTTTTATACGGGAACTTTATTTTTATATTATTTTACTACATAAATTGTCACATCATTAGTTGCACTTAAAAAAATGAACCTAATAAAAAACACAAAAGCTAAACACATGATATCTCAAATCAAAATTGTGAAATTATATCTCAATTCAACCAAGAATCCTAATTTCCCAAAAGAAATTAATCAAAAATCTAATTTGAGTGGATTTCAAATCACTCTATTCAAACACAATATTGATGAATTTGAAATTCAAGATTTGTAATGAATTTCAAATCCAGTCATATTAGTCACATACTAGTTCAAAATGATATCAATGGATTTCAAAACCATATTTATCCAATCAACGCAAATGAACTATGAATTTCAAATATCTTCGGGTAAAGACAACCTCAACTAATTTACCAAATTGAAAATAAAAAGGGAAAAAGAAGATTGTTAAAGGGGAAATGAATCAGTGACCTATTTGGTTAACCGTTGGCTATTAGCAACGTCTAAAAATGTTATTAATACTTGAAAAGTCAACAATTTATATTGAAATCCTTATCATTAGAGTGTTGTCTATTACCGTTTTTGTCGTGGTGCAGGTACATGTGTGGCGCGAATGGAGTTTACATTTATAACTCATTTATCATCAGTTAATTAAATAAAAACACTGGGTAATAACAAATATTCCTTCAAAGCTAGCAAACAAGAATTTTTTGAATCCGTTCATCACTTTTAATTCGTAACATATAAAAATACACTAAACTATAATTAAATGAGTAACCATTTGAAGCAAGGTGGCAATCATAGGTCGAAGTTCTCATGAGAATTCCGTGAAGATCGAACATGAACTTTGTTGTTTAACTTATCTATACATTTGTATGTTATATTCAAAATTTTAAATATTACCAAATACTATTATTTAAAACATCAAATTTTTTCATTAATATAAATATATATTAAAAATGTTATATACATATATATTTTATGTTAAAATAATATACAATTGCATTATTATCAAAAATTTGAAACTCATAAATTTTATAAAAACATCAAAAAATTTCATTAATATAAATATATAACAAAAATGTTATATACATATATATTTTATGTTAAAATAATATACAATTGCATTATTATCAAAAATTTAAAACTCATAAATTTTATATAACAAGCAACACAGTGGAGAAATTATTATTATATATTTAATAAAAAATCAGAAAACTATGGATAAAAAAAAACTTCTTATAACATAAATTGTTAGAAATGAAAGCACAACCATATCTTATTATTTATGACGTGATAGTTAGTATGTATTGGGTACAAGAAAAGATCCACAGGTAAATTAGTATATTTTTAGTATCTCGTCTTATTTGAGTATCCACCGGAAATGAGCTTTTCAGGTAGCCCCACACCTTTGTGTCGCACACATCATCCAACACAACTATGTATATCTTACCTTCCAAACTTTCCTACAAATAATCTTCTATGCTTTCTTCATCATCATCTTCAAAGTTCCCCTCCTTTATTTGGGTAAGAATATTTATAAGGCTATCCTTGTACTTATAGTCTGGACCTATGCTCACCCACGCGCCGCATGCACTCCAATGGCTGTTCTTGCTTGAAGTATAAATCATCATAAATGGCTTTGGCATATACGGTTCTACCACTTCCTACTCCCCCAACAAATGAGAGAACAGCAAAGTCGTCCGGCCTTTTCGTTGGTCGACTCACATAATCCTTTATCCCCTTAAGGTCATCTGTTAATAGAACCACACCATCATTTCCAAGATCAGATGATATAGCTGCATCATCATCATCTTCTTCTTCATCAGACATCGGTTGTCTACTTCTTCACTATACTCCTCCTTAATCTTCTTCAGCGCCATCAAAATGCTGTTAATCTCTTGCTTTACTTTCTCCTCATCCGATCCAGAGAAGAATTTCACTACATCTTCTAGTTTATACACTTCCTCTCTCAGCTTTCTGTCCGATCTCTTGCTGCAGATCAGAATGCTGTCGTCCGATCTTTGGAGAATAAGTTGCAACGACTCCATCTCCTTCAATGCAAATCCATGGCTTCTTCAATGGAAAGAGACACATTGAAATTATGATTAGTATTTAGAAAATGGTGGATTGCTTGCTTAGCAGAAACAACAGCAGCATAAGCCATTTGATCTGAAATGTGGAAATTAATGTCTCTATAACAGACTCACAAAACCACTATATAAGTATTTTTAAGAGTAGCTCTATAGGAAATATGCATGCAAACTTTTTTTTTTCTTCTTTACTTTATTCCCAATTTCAGCAGTTTTGCGCAAGGGCTGTTTAGTAGTTCGATGATTTCGGGTGGTGGTTGATTTGTGGGGTTGATGCTAGTGTGGGGGGAGAAACGTTTGATGATACAGGGATCAATTGAAATAAGGATCATATCATTGTCACAGCTGGCCATTTAACTACTGCTCTTCATTATTGTCCTTATATTTAGTTTACATACTCTTAATAAATACACTTAAAATATCATTGATAGTATAATAACAAGTTTTTGTCTTTTATCTAATTAATTATTGATCAACCGTACTTTTGTTTTAAACTCAGAGTGCATACTTTTATGTGTAGGTCGTTTTTTATTAGATAAACCTTTGTTTACAATAGCAAGTTGTGTGAAACAACGCAAGTAATAGATTAGCGACTTATGGGGCTAACATAAATCACGATGGACTGACATAGATCACGATGTTAAACATAGATCATAATGATAAACAATTGGGTATTAAGAATAGTTGGATAATTTTATCTTCAAATTGAATAGAAAACTTAATTTTTTATTAAGTGAGTATTTTTCATTTTTTGTTATACATATTGGATAGAAACAACCCCATCCCACATAGTTTTGTCTTCTTTTTTATTTTTTATTATTTTATTTTAAATAAAAGTTTGATGGCTGATTAAAATAAGGATTATGGTTTTGTCACAGTTTATGTGTCTTCATCTTTATTTTTAATTATTTTATTTTCATAATTTATTAATGACACCAACCCAACCCAACCCAATATTTTTTTCTCACTCATTATTTAATAATTATATATTATTCTGTGAACATTTTTTTATTATATATTTATTAATTCCGCATCCACAATACATAAATCAAAATTATTTTTTTTGATATATAACTCTGCAAGCTTTATATATTTATTTTTTTGATATATTAATTAATTGCGCAATAAACTATTTTTTATTAGTGACACCTTTTCATTTTTTTTCCGTATATAAAATAACATACACACAATAACTAAATCGAAATTACAATAATTGAAATACGAAATAGAAATTACAATAATTGAAATACGAAATCGAAATTATAATAACTGAAATACGAAATCGAAAAGAAATCAAACTACAAATAGATGCATAATAATAAAGATACAAATTATATATTTAATTACAAATACCAAATTTTTGCCAAATATGCTCAATCAAGTCGTTTTTAACATAAACACAATAAATAAATTGAAATTGCAATAATTAAAATACGAAATCGAAATTACAATAATTGTGAGACAAGTGAAAATGAATTTTGGATTGATGAGTAAATATGTTTATATTGGACTCTATTTGTAGAGAATTTTTTTTTATAAATTTTGATATTTTTTTAATTTTTTTAAATAAAATTATTTTCAATATCAACACTTTAAATTATATCCGAAAAAAATTAATCGAGACGAATAAAATAATGACACGCATATATTATAAATCAAAAATGATTGATTGCACACTATCTCTTTTATTATAATATTATTATTTGTGGTGATATTTGGTGGTGACATTCACCAAATGTCATCAATAAATATAGTCTAACTACTACCATTCATGAGTCGAGTCGCACACATGATTGATTGCACACATCTGACAATTACAATCAAATATATTTATAGACTTAAAATTGAATCAGAAAATATTAAATAAATTCAATTGGATGAGAATTATTAATGTTAAATTAACGAGGAGAGACAATAAATTTGACTTTAGTTCTGTGGACTGTGGTAGTTCCAGAAAAGATCGAAGATGTTGAACTATATAAATATTTATTTCATTTTTCTTTTGTTTCTTGGCATAACATCTTAATCTTCAACAATGACTTAACAAAATACTAAATCATCCTTCACTTTTGAATAATTTCCCAAACTAAAAGTTTCTAATTTTGGCAACTAAATTCCCTCCAAAATCCTGATGTCAGTTAAATTCCAACAATTTGAATGATTTTTTAATGGTGGAGACCAAAATTTATGATTTTATACTATTTATAAAGAAAAACTATTGGTGATATTTACAGTAATACCATTTTCCCGCCTAAAAGTGCTATTTCATACAAAGAAAAAAAAAAACCATATCTTCTCTTGGTCAGTGCTGTAAGAATGTTTTTTTTTCTCTCTTCTAGTTATTGGTATGTAATAAAGGATATTTAATAAACTCAAAATTTAACTACAAAAAAAGAATCAAGAGAAAAAAAGCTTGTTATAACATAATTGATTGTTAGAAATGAAAGCCCGATATGTTATTATTTATGACTAGATGGTATCATGTATTTGGTAAAAAAAGATCCATTTTATTTGTTTAGCGAAATTAGTATATTTTTACTCCTGTACGTATATGGGTATGATGAAAATGATAAAATAGAAAAAGATATATATATATATATATATATATATATATATATATATGATTGGAAATGATGGTACCTCAGAGATCTCATCAATAACCATGTAGATTGGATTTGCTTTGTCTTCTGCTAAATCCTTCCAATACTCCACCATCTTCGGGGACTGCGATAAGTGGAGTATAACCTTGGCAAATGTAACACAAAGACCTTGGCAATCCTCGGCAATTTGCTTTGCAGTTACTTTGAATGATTCATCCTCCATGTCAAATAATCTTCTATGCTTTCTTCATCATCATCTTTCTATGCAATCTTCTATGCTTTCTTCATCATCATCTTTCTATGCTCACCACATGCGCCGCATTCCAATGGCTGTTATTGGTTGACGTATAACTCATCATAAACCCCGTCTCACAACAAATGAGAGAACACCAAAGTCGTCTGGCCTTTTAGTCAGTCGACTCGAGTAATACTTTGTTACCGTAAGTGCATCTGTTGTTAGCAAGATATTCTTATTTCCAATATCATTATTAGTTAATGAAATAGCTGCATCATCATCTTCTTCTTCTTCCGGGCTAAGTGTGGACCTTGTTTTTCTTTTTTAGTTTGACAATGAATGTACTAAATAGCCAAAAAGAGTCAAGTTGGCTTGTATCAAAAATTAGGTATTCAATATATTCATGGGAGACTAACCTGTGCGCCAGAAGGAGCCCAAATATCCAAAGTCAAACCCAACTCCAAATCAATTCCAAATTTCAGCTCCCTCATAGAAAAGTTGTCTTCTCTATCAGAATGGAATTTTTAACACCGACCAATCAACTTATCTCCACTTGCCATCAAACAAGAGAACAACTCATTGTGGCTGCATACTAGTGTGTATAAAACAACAATTAATTAGTACAAAATCAGCAAATATACAAATCAATAAATGGAACCACACAAAAAGTCATTTTTACCTATCAAAAAAAGGAGAAAATTGGGGGGAAATGAGTATTCATGTTCTTCTTATCATCTCTATGTTTGTTCTCTGTTCCCAATTTCATCCCCCCTTGCCTCTTTTTTCTTTTTTCGTTGCTGAATCGTGGTTGATTTGTGCTTGATGGTAGTGGTTTGGTGGAAATCTTACGTGATGGCAGCGGTGGGTTTGCGGTGGTCATAGCAAGGCTCCACTATAATGTCATGTGGAGTATGTATATGTAGATAAATTTCTACTCTCCATCATAAACTGGAAAAGCCAATTACTTCATATGTACAAGATTCAAGAAACACAAAACATGAAATTATCGCAACTATCTCAGAAAAAAATTAACAAATTAGTCAAATCTTACAAAAAATAGAGTGAGAACGATAAAATTTTCAATAGTACTTAAATAACACAAAAGAAAGTACGTAATGTTAGCTTAGAGTGGATGAATTACAAGAAGTACATCAAACTTCTTCCTGGAACAGTTTCGATTCAAGAAAGGAAGAAGCAAAGCAAGGATACTGATCAATATAAACAATAGCTGCAGATAATGGTTTTACAAGAATTACCAAGAGAAAGATGCTGAGAGCTGTCACCGGTGAAGTGGTGAGAGATCATGGAAGGATGCCACTGCCATAATCTGTTTTCTATAATCTCAGCTCGGGAAAGCTGATGAGTAAGTTCTATTCATCAGACTCACCCTCAATGTAGTCAATGAGATGAACAATTTTCCCGAACTGGGATTACAGAAAACAAATTGTGTGGAAATGAGGTGGGTCGAATAGATTCCTTATATCCCACATAGGGACTCAAAAAAATGTTCTTCTCAGAAGGGTTCCTCAGGTTCTTACTCACCTGAAAAGGAAATCTTATTACATCAAGAAGCCGATTCGCAAATATGGATTAGAGTTGAAATTAAAGAAAATGGTGAAACAGAAGATCCAACACTAGCATTTATGAACAAAGTATTCATGTGTTCCCATGGAGGAATTGAATAATCCTGACTTCATAAATGATTCATTCCAGTGTATCCATACATACCACTAAACAAATTCCTAGCATGATAGCTGATATATAGGTCTTGAATCATAACCATTTATTTTGGTAATTTTCACTAAAATCTGCATACTTAGCAATTTCTCGCTTAAACTTAAAATATATCAAAGTCTCATTGCATACTTGATTGATAATGTAGTAATTATTTATTAACAGACTAAATCAATACCAGGTATGTTGAAGCATATATACACAGATAAAGAAGGCAACCCACTAAAGTATTGTTCAATATGGACATCATAAAAAAACAAAACGAGGAAAATCTTATTTGCATATCACTGAAAAGATTGTTTACAAAGATAAAGAGCATGTATAATTGTGTTTGTGACAAAAAAAAGATGGCTTCACATTTTCTTGTTAGTGTATTTTTTTTCTGTTAATCAGCAATTCACAATAAACATTAATTAAATTCATACAACTGAGACTAATTGTGTCTACCTGTACTAAGATAGCTCATCATCCCTCATAAAACTTTGATTTATAAAATTCATTTCTAATGCACAATATCTGTTCACAGAGAAAAAAAAAAAAAGGACGTTACCATCAACATAAAGATGAATAGGGATCTGGACTTTCATATGCTTAACAATATTCATGGCTGCCAAATTTCCGTACATTAAGACCATCTAAAGATAAACCTTGTTTGCCAATAAATAATTATACTTTTAAAAAACAAAAACAAAAACAAAAAAAGCGAGATCTCAATCGTAAAGAGGAATTAGGGTAACCAAAACTGATTATTGAAAGAAACCGGACAATGAGAATAAGATGGCAGTACGGTCTATAAGGTACACTACAAGCAGAGACTTGTATCTTTATAAAGAGTAAGGAATGAGAAATTTAGATACCTGGATTGAGAACACGAGTACAACTAACATTTGAGAACCAATAAGTGAAGTTACAATGAACTGCTGATATGGAAGAATCATGGCCATGATAACACAAAATGGGGACGACCATAAATGATGAATTTGTTGGCAGAACAAACAATTTAGCTGTGAGGGTACCTGAAGTGCAGTAGCATCAGTTTTCATCATATTTACTATTTTTGCAGATGGACACTGCTTACAACATTCATGTGTTAGACATAAGAACAAACAATTTAGCTGTGAGGGTACCTGAAGTGCAGTAGCATCAGTTTTCATCATATTTACTATTTTTGCAGATGGACACTGCTTACAACATTCATGTGTTAGACATAAGGATCTTGTTATATGTCAATCAGATCTAATCCTATACTATTGAGATTCTAGATGCTGACAATGTTAAGCCATGTTTTTTTACCTCTATATCAAGCTATTAACATCAGTAGCTCACCCCATCATCACCACTTATAACCTGACCAATGTGATACACTTTTTTTCCATGATCATCTTTGTGAATTCTTAGAGCAGTCTCCTCCATCACCGTCGGTACCATTTCAATCCCTATGTTAAAAGTTCGTCTCATCTCCACGCTTCTACTCTTCCCAGACTACACTTCTACTCTTCCCAGACTCCCAAAACTTTCACAGAATAAGTTAATTGAAATACATTCTTGCAATACTGAATAGTCTGAATTCTTTTTTTTTTTTTTCGATGAAAGAAAAAGGAAGAGCGAGAGAGGGAAGGAGAAAGGATGAACATAATAAATTAAGGACAATACCTAGAAAATTGAACCTTAATAATGATTTTAATCTCTTGAAGCCATTTGAAAGCAGGAGGAACAACACAAGAATCATTCAGAGACCTTTTTCCAGTGATGAATATTACAGCAGAGGAAACATTACAATTATTAAAGAAATAACTTGAGGCATTACCTGCATAACATTAACGTAGATAACTGTGGGGTGCCATAAAGGTTCACATAGAGTAATAGACGAAGCACGGAGATTGGTTTTCGAAGAAAGGCCACTTCTCTCTGAAACCCTGGATAAAACGGTAGAAGTGTTACCAATTTGAGGAAAAAAAAAAGATCTTTCACTTTAACAAGAAGAAATTAAAAGAAATCATTATACCTTCTGACAAGACAGAATCTGTTTGAACTCACTCCACTGGATGGTAGACCAATGACAGTATCTGTAACCTCGATGATTTCCCATCAATATCCGAGTCTTAAATCATACTCACCATCTGCCTAATAATCAGGCACCACTGCAGTCAGAAAGAAAACAAGTAAAGATCAGTTAGATATAGGCTTGTTAATTTTTCAAATGTAAATAATTAATGACCAAGTTCTATTCTTATGCTTTATTCTAACAGAATCAGAAAGTTAACTCATATTAACATTCAACCACATAAATAAATTGGGCAAAATGCAAATTGGTCCATCCAGTTCAATAGAGGTGTGTCAAATTGATCTGATGATTTTAAATTGATAATCTAACTTTTTATTTTTTTTAAATTTAGGCCTAAATAAGTAAATCCCCTGATTTGAAAGGAAATTATTTTCGTAACAATAATTTGAGGATTTTTAAACAGAACATACAATTCAAAAAACCGATAATATTTAACTTCTGAAATAGAGCCAATTTTTTTTTAACAATAGTACAATAATAAAGATGAGTATAAACTACTTTTGTTATTTAAAGATGAAAAAAATATATGCATCTCAGATTAGCTGTGTGGGTACCAAAAGTGCATTAGCATCCGTTGTCATCATTTTTGAATTGCTTACAACCTTCATGTGTTAACCATACGACTTGCAAAACAATGACCAAATTCAAAATTCATATGATGTTAAGCACTTTCTTGGATCTTGTTATATGTCAATCAACTCTCATCCTAGCTATATCATTGAGAATCTAGATGCTAACAATGTGGAACAATATTTTATTACCACGATATCAAGTTATTAACATCACCACTATTAATAACTTTAGTTATATCATTGAGAATCTAGATGCTAACAGTGTGGAACAATATTTTATTACCACTATATCAAGTTATTAACATGACCACTATTAATATATTTAGTTATATCATTGAGAATCTAGATGATAACAATGTTGAACAATATTTCTTTACCTCTATATCAAGCTATTAACATCACCGCTAATAATAAGCTGACCAATGGTGATACAATGTTTTTGCCATGACCATCTTTGAGTATTGAATGTCTGCAATGACAAACAGGTCCAAGAAAACTCTAAGCAAACAAGGGATGGACTGTCATGATACTCACATTGCTGCACTGATATGTAGCGATTCTCATAATTCAGGTAGCGCCAGAAATCTTCATGAGAACTTGCATCACTCCACTGCTTGCAAACCCTTGCTGCTCGGCAAAGATCAACGTGGTCCAAGAAGGTGAAAACCTACAACAGATGACAATGTAGAAAATGCATCATCATCTAAAATATATAGAAAGAAATCACTTTCACAATATACCTACCATGTGCAGCAAGTCCTCAGTAAGATCCATCCAAACCTCCGAATCATCCATTTTATTAAATATATAGAAAGAAATCACTTTCACAATATGCCTACCATGTGCAGCAAGTCCTCAGTAAGATCCATCCAAACCTCCGAATCATCCATTTTATTAAATATATAGAAAGAAATCACTTTCACAATATGCCTACCATGTGCAGCAAGTCCTCAGTAAGATCCATCCAAACCTCCGAATCATCCATTTTATTAGTACCCTCATTTTTTATAGCAACGCCTTCACCGACAGAAGTGTGCCACATTTGATCATCCACTTTGAAGAACAAGATTAAGGCAGGGTTCGTGGTATTCTTGCAGACACAAAGACAAAATTATAACAATACAGAGACCAACATAACTAGAAATAGTAGGACGTCTAACTATCAGCTTTGTAAAAAGGTTATAAGGAAAGACAATTGATGCACAACAAACATATGATGTTAAGCATTTTCTTGGAGCTTGTTATATGCCAATCAAATCTCATCCTAACTATATCATTGAGAATCTAGATGCTAACAAAGTTGAACAATATTTCTTTACTTCTATATCAAGTTATTAACATCACCGCTAATAATAAGGTGACCAATGGTGATACCAATTTTTTGCCATGACCATCATTGGGTATTCTGAGAACGGTTTCCTTCTTCACCACCACCAGCACCATTCCAATCTCCATTCTTCCAGCCTACAAAACTTTCACAGAATAAACTAATTGAATTACATTCTGAATTCTTATTTTAAGTTTTTAAGAAAAAAAAGAGTGAAAAAGGAAAGGAAAAAGGATGATCATATTAAATTAGGGGCAACAACTTGAAAATAGAACCTACAATAATGAGTATAACCTCTTGAAGCCATTTGTAAACAGCAAGAACAGCCCCAGAGTCACTCAGAGACCTATTTCCAGTGACAAATATTAGAATTCTGTAGAGAAAACACTACAATTTTAAAGAAATCACTTGAGGCATTACCTACTTAACATAAATAATTAAGGTTCACCCACAGTAATAGATGAACCGGAATGATTGTCTTCCAAAGAAATCCCCTTCCTATCTAAATCCTTGGATTATACAGAAGAAGGACGGCCAAAATTCAGAAAATACATATAATTAACGAGAATTAAAAGACACCATTAAACCTTCTGACAAGAAAGATCTGTTTGAATGAACTACACTGGAAGGAAGACCAATGAGAGTATCTCCAAACTTGATGTTTAACCATCCACTAACCAAGTCTGATTTTTAAGATGCCAATAACAAAGCCTATTAAATAATACTCACCACCTGCTTGATATAATCAGAGGCATCAGCCGTCAGAACAACAATAAGGAGAGATAACAAGTTAAGGTCAGTTACAAAATAGGCTTGTTAATTTTTGAAATGTAAATAATTAAAGACCAACCTCTATTCCTATGATTCATTCACAAACAATAAAAGAACTGGCATAAATTCAATTCGCTCCAGATGAGTAGATTAAAGGCATAATATAGCAAATATAATTTGCTTTTGAGGCACTGTAAAAATTATGAAGAAAGATACCTTCTAATATGAGCAAGGTGAAAACACACTATCAGTGATCTGAGTTAAGCAAAATAGTAATTCAGCACAGATACCCCCTTCAACTGCCACTATCATGTAAAACCTATAACTGCTGCTAATCTTCAGAAGACAAACCGAAATGAATTTAAAAAAAAAAGAAAAAAAAGGTACAGAATTCTTGAAACTTTGCTTAATGATTTATTAATGATCACATAAGGAATGGTTCAGTTAAAATCTCACTCTTTAGAAAACAATTTTATTTCAGCAAGCCCAAAAGTTTATTTGGTTGGTCACACCAATAGGTACACATAAGAGTCCAGCATGTATGGCTACCACCAGTAAAGTCACAACGGTTAAACAAGTCCAACTAATTGGCCCATAAGTAATAGACCAAAGGGATATCAAAAATTAGCACAACAATTGGATACATATCCCAACTAAAAGGTCACAACATCAACCAGGCAATTAAAATTAGAACAACAATTAGTGGCACACAGGAGCAACACATGCAGGCCATACAATAATCCAAAGGATTAAAGTATTGGGCAGCAGCACTCATTAAACTCCAAGCCGACTAATCGAGCTCATTAAAATCAGCCCAATCTTTAGTTGCATTAGACCAGAAAAGCTGGGAACATATTAGGGCATGAGGTCCAATAAATTTTTGTTGGGCCCAAAAGCAATAGTGCCCCGGAGGGTTATTGGGGTTGGGCCACAAAATTTGGGACATTAGAATCCAACGGATACATACGGCCACCACAAAGCCACAATGGGTAATCAGATTAGCCCATAGACTAGGATTAAAGGAGACTACCTCAAGAGGGCACTATTGAGAGTCTCAACTCAACCTAACCCAGCGCATCCAGATTACCCATAGGCACCTGCAGCAAAACAATAATGCTGGAAATAACAAGATAAAGCCCAATCCATCATTTTGGGTGTTTAGCCCAATTCATCATTTTGGTGTTTAGCCATACAGGTTGGACATCATTACTGCACCATTCATCAATATTGTAATCGGAGCAAGAGATTTTAAATCAATGAGATAGAAGGGAAAAAAATATAGACATCAATAAGTAACATAAGACGTGAAAAATAAAAAATTCAATAGTCATACCACCTATTTCTGTTGATTCACTTTGGTAAAACCTTGTTTGCCTATTTGAGTAATTATATGTTTTTTTTTTTTTTTAAAGAAAACATCAATTAAACTGTAAAGGAGTTAGGGTTACCAAACTGACAATTGAAACAAATAGGACGATTAGAATAAAACACTACGGTCTTTGAGGCACACTAAGAGCAGAGACTTGTGCCTTTGTAAGGAGGAAGCAAAGAAGAAAATTAGATACCTGGATGGGGAACATGTGTACAACTAACATAAGAGAACCAAGAAGTGACGCTACAATGAACCTTTGGTATGGAAGAACCATGGCCATGACAACACGAAATTGGGATGATCATTAATGATGAAGCTGTTGGCAGAACAAGCAATTTAACTGTGTGGGTAAACTGCTTACAACCTTCACGTGCTAGTCACACCCCTTTAGTTCTAGAGAAATCACTAATGATGCTTCAACATGGAGCACGTTCAATTTGGGGCATATGGCCATATCCAACGACCTGAGACCAACCTGCAGTGGATTTGTGAAATATATGAAAGTATGATAAGCAAATTCCAATAAAGTGAGCTAAGTAAATCAGCAATTACATGGCAGAAAAGTATTACATGGCATCAGAAAATGAGAATAACTATTCACAAGTTCTTTTTTTGAAATTGAGATTGAACATTTTAAGACAGTCATCAAATAAAAATGGACTTCAATCCCAAAATAATGAAGAGCAATCAATAAGATGATGACTTACAGGTGAAAATGATGCTCTCGCAAGATAATCACA
Organism: Scutellaria barbata; assembly: GCA_028654395.1. Classification (NCBI taxonomy): domain Eukaryota; kingdom Viridiplantae; phylum Streptophyta; class Magnoliopsida; order Lamiales; family Lamiaceae; genus Scutellaria; species Scutellaria barbata. The sequence continues at coordinate 102,532 of JACJVH010000205.1, forward strand.
ACCATCTAACAAGACATGTTCGAGGTAAGGGCATTTGAGCTCAAGATAAGTTATTGGAAACCACCAAGTGAAAGACTAACTAACTCACTGTTGTCAAACTCTGACACAGAGTAATAGGTACAATTAGATATAACAACATTAACTATAAGAAACTCTGATGCATGCAGAATTTGTATAATATGTGGATAGATGATAATATGAGACGCAGTTGACTCCAATAACACATGGGCACATTAGGCATTTTTTCTACAGCACTTCATGTCCAAGATGGTAAGAGATCTCCTATATCTCCAACTACATTATGAAATTAAAATTTCTAAGAGCGGTATGATTCCCTATGTATGCACTGTGTACTCTGAATTCCGACCAAAGTAAGAAACTTTTCTTGTTTGAAGTTTGAACTAAAACACAAACTGACTTAACTTTACACCAACATTAAAATCATGATTTATGAATTAATAAGGTCGCAAGAAATTTATGAAATTAATATAAACCCTCATAATTCTTTAGCATACTGAATTAATGCTGATCACAATCAAGGTTTTATCAATTGAAGATTGTTAACACGAGATAGAAAGGGCATTCCAGAACTAAGCAAAAAAAATCACAACGACAAACCTCACAATTGTCAAGAACTATGATCTCAATACAGGACAGCCTCCTCCACTACTGAAAACTTCACAAATGGACATCGTCAAAGATTCACATTTGGTAAGGTCTACTTATTGCAAACAATCGCATTGCAGTGCTAAGTGTGTCAAACTTTCTTGCTTTCGCAAAACTAATTTCTGCAAGTAAATTAAGTATAATTATTCCTGGGACCCAAAACCAATAAGTTTAAAGCATAAATGCATTCATGTCGCTGAGAAATCACAACTTTATGAGGAACTAAAAATTTATGAATATATACGTACGTACTTTAAGTGCACTTGATGTTATAGTGATTCTTTGGAGAGAAGGGAGCAATTAGAAACTGTGATTAACGATAGCACACTGCTTCTTAAATTCAAATCTATAAATCTGCAGAGAGCAAGTAAATTGTCAATCACTACAGAAAGACAGATCACAAGGCTCTTGGTGCAAGAGTAGGACATACTTCCGACAGTGTACAAACCTTATGTTTTTCAGGCATCGCAGCTCGAGAGATGCTGATTAAATAAGGTGCAATTATCAAGCTCCAGAACCTAGATAGATGCGTAGGCAATATCAGCAACCAATGATCACCAACAAATCATCACAATCAGTAGTCAAAAGAAATACAGAAGAGGGTGTATTCAAACCTCAAGCATAGGACTAGAAGCTATAGCAACCATTGAAGCCGATGTTGTACCCTCACAGCTATGAAGCTTAAGAACTGTCAGCAATTGAAGTCTCACAGACTTCAATAGATAATTACTCGTTAGATGGCATGCATATGTATATACGTATACAAAAACTCAGAGAGTGAGAGAGAGAGTTTACTTCAAGAGAGATGTTTGGGCAGTACGATGCGTTTAGAACATGGAGATTTCCACAAGCCCGAGCTATACTTTGTAGTGTCTCATCACTGACACTTGAACGATTGGACATATCCAAAGATTCCAAGAGTGGGCATGATGTATCCAAACCTCAAGATAAGTAATATAAGACATGACATCAAGATTTTAACCAAATCCCTTCAAGAAAGAGAAGGAGAAAGACGTTGCAATCAAGATTTTAACCAAAATCACTTCAAGAAAGTGAGAGAGAGACATTGCAATCAAGATTTTAACCAAAATCATTTCAAGAAAGAGAAGGATAAAGGCGTTGCAATCAAGATTTAAAAAAAATCCTTTCAAGAAAGAGAATGGGAAAGACGTTGTAATCAAGATTTTAACCAAAAATCACTTCAAGAAAGAGAAGGAGAAAGACGTTGCAATCAAGATTTGAACCAAAAATCACTTCAAGAAAGAGAAGCAGAAAGACGTTGCAATAAAGATTTTAACCAAAAATCACTTCAAGAAAGAGAAGGAGAAAGACGTTGCAATCAAGATTTTAACCAACAAGCACTTTAAGAAAGAGAAGGAGAAAGACATTGCAATCAACATTTTAACCAAAAATCCCTTCAAGAAAGAGAAGAAGAAAGACGTTGCAATCAAGATTTTTTAAGAAAGAGAAGGAGAAAGACGTTGAAATCTAGAACAATTTCTTCTTTTCAACAAATAGTTAATCAAAGCAAGAAACATTACAAAGAGAAAGACGAGAGCAGTCGTATCTTGGCAGGAAGGTTGGCCGTTAAATAGAACACGTTTTTAATATGAATACGGGGTTCCAGGGATTTTTCCTTTTTTTGATTTTTTTTTCCCGTTAATTATGATTCTTTTATAGATAATAATTGGGTTGGGTTAAGTTTTTTTGAAGTATGGTAAGTTTTTTTTTTTTGGGTGAGTTTAATGTTAAATGTTCATTTGCCTCCATGTTACCAAGAATTTACTATACACAAAAACTTTTGTGCAACTTGTGTATGGATCCTAGATCCATACACAACAATTTGACCCGCTCCACGCACCTCCACGCGCCCCCACGCGCCCCCACGCGCCTGGGTGGGTGCGCTCAAACCCACCCAAAATTCGCTCCAGGTGCTTGACCTTTATGTTATGTTAAGTGTACCTTTATGTTATGTTAAGTGTACCTTTATGTTATGTTAGTCATACCTTTAGGGCCTTTTATATTATATTAAGCATACCTTTATGCAAGTCTTTTGCATTATATTAATTATACCTTTATGCAACGTTAAGCATACCTTTATACAACGTTAAGCATACCTTTATGTTATGTTAAGCATACCTTTATGATTTTATGTTATGTTAAGCATACCTTTAGGGTTATAATGTTATGTTAAACATACCTTTATATTATGTTAAACATACATTTATGTTATATTAGTTATACCTTTTAATTATATTAGTTGTACCTTTATGTATTATATAAAAGTATGACTAATATTAATTAAAGGTATGCGTAATATTTATATAAAGGTATATATGTACAAATTAAGGTTTTTTTTATGCTGAAATTATAAATTTTTCGTTAAAATTAGGGTTTTTTGCCAAAATTAGGGTTTTTTTGCCAAATTAGGGTTTTTTTTAAAAGCTAAACTGTTATATAAAGGTATACTTAACATAATATAAAGGTATATTTAACATAATATAAAGGTATCACTAACACAACATAAAGGTCATGATAAAAAAAAAATTAAAAAAAAAAAGAAATGCGCGGATCCGGGTCGGATTCAGCCCGACCCGACCCGCGTTGCATGGATCTAAGATCCATGCAACTGTTGCACCCAAGTCTTACTCTTAACTATATATTATTACACAAATTCTCCTGTGCACCTGGTGCACGGATCTAAGATCCGTGCAATCCGGGTCAACCTGATCCGGATCCAGCGAATTTCCTTTTTTTTTTTTATAAATTTTATGTCTTGACCTTTATGTACAAATTTGGTGACCTTTATATACAAATGTTGTGACATTTATGTGTAAATGCTGTGACCTTTATGTATTGTAACTTAGAAAAAAAAGGAAGAATTTCAGCAAAATTTGTACATAGATACCTTTATGTAATATTCATGTGACCCTTATATATATTTTATATGACCTTTATGTACAAATATTCATACATTTATCTAATATATAAAAGGTATATAAAGGTATGAATATTTATACTTAAATGTCACATAAATATATATAAGGGTCATATGAATATAACATAAAAATATCTATGTACAAATTTTGCTGAAATTCTTCATTTTTTTCTAAGTTATTTAACATAAAGGTCACAGAATTTATACATAAAGGTCACACAATTTGTATATAAAGGTCACCAACTTTGTATATAAAAGTTTTGGCCTGGAAGCTAAAAAAAAAAAAATCAAAAGTGCGCGGATTCGGGTCAACCCGGATTATATGTATACCAAGTGTACAAGAGACCTACTCATATTATTATAGCCGTTAGAATTTAGAAAACTTTCAGACCACATTTTTTATTGGAAATTGGGGGTTTTAAGGGATTTTTTTTTTTCCTTTTTGGATTTAATTAGAAAATCTACTCTCAGACCATGTTTTGACATTTCGTTTTTCTTTACAAATAATCAAAACTTAAGAAAATCAAATATTTTTTTAAGACTAAGTTCTTCTAAATATTTATTTGTTTAATAATTAATAGTGAATAATTTATTTAATCTAGCATTAATTGATATAAAATAATGTATAACTTAATTGAGGTTTTAGTTTAGAAAAGAACCAAATCAATGAAAGGATGACATATGTTCTTTAGTGATTATTATTTTAGTATGTATGAAAAATATACATGAAATATATATGTTCAAGTATATGTTCTGAATATATGTTCATTTATCTAATATTCTACATAAATGTATATATTTACTTTAACAATGGACTTAATCTTTTTTACGATGTTGATTCACGTAATTTTATAAATAATAGATATATACTTACATAATTTAATTCTCGTATTACTTCAAAGTTATTATTATTATATATTAATAAATAATAAAAGATTATATAATAACATATGATGAACGGTGGATCTCAATTATTGTCTTGTAGAATTTGATAATATAAAACCTACAAAAATAATATAAATAATTTGACCTAATCCAATTCAAGACTCATATATAAATAATAATTTCTTTCTAATTTTTTTAAATTCAAGATCCACGCAATCACGTATCTTTTTTTTTTCACAACCGTTTCAAAAACAAGTCTGCACGAAACCTAATAACAATTCTTCTTCCATTGTTTTAGACACTTCTTCCATAGTTCTTATTCTCTAGCATCATTGTCCTTTTCTTCTTATTATTTTTATCATAACTATATCCACTAAATGAAAAATATTATCTGCCACAAAAAATATGGGAAAAAATGATTTCATTAATTTACCAAGATATATTAATTAGATGCATCTTATAAGGTATTAGTTATATTAATAAAAGTATAAGTTGTATCACACATAAATGTATCACTTCTTATACATAAAGATATTGCCTCATTTTTTTACTGAAACGTAACATAAAAGTATTATTTCTATCATGTAAAAGTATTACCTATTTTACTTCAAAAATGATTGTATTATCTCATTGAAACATACTAATTATATCACATAAATTAGTTACTTTATTTAAATAAAGGTATTACTGCATTTGATTGAAATATAACATGAGGGTATTATTTATGTCATGTAAACGTTTAACTATATAATGTAATTGAAATATAACATGAGGGTATTATTTATATCATGTAAACGTTTAACTATATAATGTAAAAGTATTACTACAGTTACTTAAATATATTGTCTTGTTTTACCTAAAAAATGATTTTATTATTTATTAAAATATAATAGTTTATAACTTAAATGTATTAGCTATAACACATAAAAATATTACTTCATTTACTTAAAGGTGTTACCTCATTTTAGTGAGGTATAATGTAAATGTATCATTACTCGCACAACATAAATATATTACTCACATAACTTTAACATATAACGTAAATGTATCATTCTATTAACAAAAAATATAATACTCATATAATTAAAATGTATTAATCATATAAAAAAATGATATTACATATTTGTTAGAACACAAATAGACGTAATAAAATACGGGTCGGACAAACACCTAACAATAGATCGGATTGAGTTGCACAGATCCATTTAAATTAAAGCTTTTGTGTTTCGTTAATACTTGAAAATATTATATTCATCTTAAAAACTATTTATTTTTCAATTGTGATAAGTTACCTTTTTTATTGTAGCAAGAAATGTCTTTTAAGACCTTTTTAAATGCCAAGTATTGTGGATTATATCAATGCAATATCTACAGTTGATTTTCATTATATTGTAGTCAGGGACCCAAGCTAGATGTCTTTTAGACATTTTTAGATGTTAAAACCTGATGGATTTGTTGCACTAATCAAAACTATCAAAACCTCACTATCATCACCCCTAGTTTTATTTGCGGTGAGAGTTACCAGGTCCACATGAATACACATCAATCTGAAATTTCAATCCTATCGAAAATATGTGGAAAATTGAATTGGATAAGAAACCTTAAATATTCCATTAAAACTCTATCAAGCTATAGGTAATCAATTACAAACCCAAACCATCATTTGCAAGACTAGCTACAACAATAAATGACAGCACCAAAAGACAACACTACAATGCGAAAAAGTCTCAAAAACACAAATAAATAAAAGAAAAATGCATATGCACATTATTGTTTCTGATCTTCAAGCAAATCCAAGATGCTCAAATCCTGAAACCATCCCTTAACAAGTATGCACCCACGTTGTAAGCACTATTGATGGAAATGGAAAGAGAGGCCTTCGAACCATTCCTATGGATAACTTATTAGTCATAATATCATAATCAAGACAGATTTGAAACGAGTCTTGGGGAGAGATTACTCTGTTAAGGTATCACTAAAGCAAACTATATCTTCTTCCAAAACATGAACAGACTTTCTTTCTTTCACTTTACAGAAAACCAAGAATCAAGTAACGAGCAGAGCACAAAGTTTTAACGTCACTGTGGTGTTACCTTCCATACACGGATACAAGCATCCTCACCAGAACTAACCAGGGTGTGATCATTGGTGAAACCCAATCCATAGACTCCACCCAAGTGAGCTCCCTTGATTGTTATCCGATCCGATGCTGGTTTATCTACTTCATATACAATTACACATGTATCGAGGGATCCAGTGGCCACCATGCTGTTGTTAGGAGACCATGCCAGGCAGTTTATTCGGGCTGTATGGTATAGCATGTTTTTAAGCTTTACCTGTAAAATATATATATGTTAAGTGAAAAATGGCTACATGGTAGATGAAAAGGAAAAAAATAAGCCATAGTAAAACAATAGATATATGATAATGATGATAACATTAACATGATTGGAAAGCAAAATTTTAAACTACAAATTTACAATGATAATTATGAAAATAGCAACTAATAAATAAGGAAGTCCTCAACCATGAGTTAAATTTATTTGGAAAAGGAGTACCCCCTGATTAAATCATGCTTCTTTTATGTTACAAAGCCTAAAGCTAACCATAAAGGCACATAATCCAATAAGAGAAGAATTAAAAAAAAAAAAAAAGGAAATAAAAAACAGTATTTTCGGACACAAGAACTAAGCCTTATTCCATGTAAGTACCTTTAAGTAATATCAAAGTTGTTGCACATATATATTGATAATTACTTCATGGTGAACTTTCATGATTAGAAAGAGTGTGATTGAGAAGTGTAAAGACATAAAATTGTGATAAACCACCTCTCGGGAAGAACAGTCCCAGACAACAGCTTCTCGATTAGTATCTGCAGATGCAATCATGGAAACATCTGGAGAATAGCGAATGACGGTGATAGGACCTCGGTGTTTTTCAAGAACTGCCTCCTCATGCAAAGTATCACCTGTTAAAGAGTATACACGCAATTTTCCATCCTGACCACCCACAATAGCTTCATTTCCATTAGGAGCAATCTCACACGCTGTCACAGTGAAGCCCAGGTCAATGGTGGACACAACTTTTGTACCACGAAGGAGTGTAACACCAGTGTCAGTCGCAATCAATGCAAGCTCAGGAGAAAGAAGGGCAAGGCTCAAGTCCTTTGGCTGATTGCCAATATCAACACCATCCACATCTCCACATTGGTCCCCCTTTAGAGAAAAATCTCCAAACCTTACCAGATATAAGAGCAAAGGAAAACCATTAAAACCACAGGGTATAAATGCACGACCTTCTTGCTAAAAGAAAGATGAGTCCAGTTAATAGCAGATGCCTAGAACCATAAAACAGCACAAATTACTTTTAAGCTGCAAATATACAAACAAGTTTCAGCAGAAGATTATATTAAAGGAAATTATCTCTCCCAGGTTACTATAATCCTTCCAATACTAAATATTTGCTCAATAATTTGGAAAATAGTGAAACCAGTTCTTTGTTGACTATCTGATGAAGCTTGACAAAATGCTAGGATCATATGTTTAGACAAAAGGATAGTTCCTCTGATTATATGAGTTCCCAGTAGACCAAAAAGGACATAAAACAATCAGGAAACTTCAACCTTTCTTCATGATCTTTAAGGCATCATCAAGTATTTTTAATGAATTACAAGGATCAAAGAAGCTGATAAATATAAGACTACAATTCTAGGTCAAGGGAAAACAGAAAAAACATAGCAAACACATGATAAGTAGGGGAAGGAAGGTTTACCATGCAGAAGTAAATGTAAAGAATCATTAAATTATAAAAAATAAGCATTACTGAATTATTTTCTAACCTTGTTGTCAAATCCTGATGACATTATTTCTTCTTCAACAACTGCAAAACATTTAATTTGAGTAACCGTCTTCCTTTCTAGTTTTCCAGAGTATCCAATACCTTGAATCCATTTAACTATTAAGCCATCGTAACTGGTGGACAATATAACTTTTGGATCAGTTTTCAGCACTGCTAGTGAGTTTATATTTTTCATGTGTCCAGATAATTCCAGTGGAGCTTTATCAAGATCACTAGCAGAGTACAAATATATCGTGCCACCAGGGAAACAGTGACAACGTGATCATTCTGCCAGAGACAGCCAACTAACATGTCATCTACTCCACCAGAACCAGGACACACCAATGTTTTCACCACTCTCCCGTTATATCATCAGATATCTCCCACACCTTGGCAGACTTGTCAGCAGACACCGTAGCACCTGAAACAGGTTCACTTTAGAAGTCAGTACAGATGGAGTAATGATAGGTGGATTTTCGTTTAAGTGTTGACATATCCAACAATTTTTTGATAACAGACATTCATCTGAAGTTGTTTCCAATCAAAAATTGCACAACAAGATTAGAATAAGATCCTGCAATGATGTACATGCTATATTCATGTTATAGACTGATATTCACAAAGAACTGGGGACAATCTATCCAAACCTTTGAAAGCATCAGTTGTATAACATTGCCAATAAATGCAATTCATTCAAAATCAAATGCGAAGTTTCTTGCACATGCATATTTAGCCTCAGTGCAGTTTCCAGTAGGTGTTTCAACCAATCAGCTTATAGCTTTTCACAGCTTAAAATAAGTCATTAGAATATACATGGTTAATAATACAAAGTTAACACAAGGTTTTCAATATAAAAATGACCTTATATCATCTCTCTTTTGCTGTATAAACTAGCAAATCACTTGAGGAAACTGCACAAGCTATTAGTAAGACACCAAGTTTTCATTGCTTACAGTGTTCACTTAGCAATCAAGAGGATCAAGAGCAATTGCTCATATCAATAACATATATGATATTTCAACAGTTCATTTAATTAAGACAGAAATTATCTTCAATTTTTGCTGCTAACAAAAAAATGGAAGTTAACATGCATTCCTTTACACCAGAGATAGAACAAGTTGATACTACGTAATCAATAATAAAGAACTTCTGCTGAAGCAGTATGCTTTGGCGATTAATTACGCTGACATTACCTGTTTACTGTTAGGATTCCAACTAGCTGCATATATGCTGCCTTTGTGACCATCCTCAGAAGACAGCTCTCCAATTTTATCCCCGGTCTTGGCATCATATAGTAGGCCCTTTTTGTCAGAGCTTACAGTAAGAAATCTATTCCCATCAGGAGAAAAGCGAACACAATTCACAAAATTTGAATGGTCTCTGCAGATTAAAATAACACAAGATGGTGTCTTTAAGTAATGCAGTAATATATTAAAATCTTACTTTTGATGGAATTACGATAGTTGTATATAGGGTCAAATACAATAACACTTAATAAACAAACAAAATGAACTTTTCACCTCCTCAAATTAAATGTTCTGAAAATATTGCTCTAGTGTCATGGGATATATGTAGCTTTCAATATATTTGATCACCTTGCACACAAAATTCATCTTAACTTTTAAAATTAGAATAGATGCTTGTTGAATGGCCAATCTCATCCAAAAACATAGGCTGCTAGTGAGGAACATCATTAACAATCAATTTAATATTTTCAACATGGAAACTTTTTTGATAAATGGGGTTTAGTGAGATTCGAACACAGGCTTTAGTTGTTAGAGAGGAGTATAATTTTAACATTTAATTTAATATCTTCAGAAATATTCTAAATATAATTTTTAAAAATTAGTTAAGTGGAGTAGTAATTCAAATTTTAAAAACTGAAGTAATAAATGAATTCAGCAAAGGCCACATATATAGAAGTTCTCCCAACACTTGATATCATGAGGAAATGGAACTTCACACCTGTCGCCATATTTAGTGAGTACAAGACATGTATTAACACTTAAAAACATAATGTGCCAATGCATGTCATATTCTATGCCCAAAATTCAACGCCTCGGTAAGAAAGTATGTGTTATAGCTTGACATGTCTGTCAGGAGTATTGGAACCAAACAGTTCTTTATGAGATAGAAAAGAATATTACAGGTCCTAATTCAGTAAAAACGGCAATGATGATAAACCTGAGTGACAGCTTGAACTTAAATGGAGGTCCTTCGTAGAAGTTAACCAGAAAGTCCTCGCCACATGTTACAATGCGGTATGGTCTTGTTGGCTTAAATGCACAACTTAAAACCTTCCTTGAATGCCCATCAAAGTCTCCTACATTTGATCCTGAGTCCCACCTGCAAATAAAGTCAGAAAGAAGAATTATGTAACAAGATATGGAACTAATAACAACGCCTCAAATTCATTCAGATAGTATATATAAATGCAAAAATAGTCGAGATTGTTGTAAGAAGGGAAATGAAAGTATATGTACATGTGCTTGAAGCAATTTGGCATGACCAACAAGATGTATAGGACATTGTGGATTTTCCAAGGCTAACTGAGCATTGCAACTTTTTATGATCAGGTTTCCCCCCACCCGCCTTCTACCATGATCATTATATGTTCCTGAATTTGAGAATTTGAGCTTTGTTCACTGACAGTCTAGAACCAAGTCATTACACAAGTTGCTTAAAGTATGCCAAATTCACCCTTCAATTATGCCCCTTTTCTGATAATAAAGACCTGGTTATAGGATAGAAAACCTAACTATAAAATCCTGAAATTGCTATTATAATGGTCATGAACAAAAATGAGACAGTATCATCACAACTTCTGCCTCAAGGGATATAAAATTGTTGAATATGGTCAAATTCCAATTGAAAAGCTCATGTAACATTGCTGAAAACTATTTGGTACACAAGTTGTAATATCGCAAGCTGAGATTAAACACCATTACGATTATCCAAGACAATTTTAGCATATCCCTGATTTGGAATCGGTTAATTGGAGAACAAAGAAAGGTGGAAAGCATTGCAAGAAAAAAAAAACATATTTCAAGTCACCAAGCATTCCATAGCATCAAAAAACTTGTTTCAGAAAAACAATAAGCATGTATTAATAATTTGTTGAACCAGACAAACATTAAAGAGAAAAATATATGTGCATTATATATGAGAGATGTTAGAAAGAGGGGGGCTCACATAAAAGCGCGAACGAATGAGGTTCCCTTGCCTTCACCGCAGGCGACAATGCGCTCGCCATCAGCAGACCACTGAAGATCGTCGATCCGACCCGAGAGAACCCGGTACTCTTTCTTCAGCACGAAATCGTTGTGGGTCCCCCAGATCCGCACCGTACCCGACACATCAGCGGAGGCGATCCACTCTCCGTTGGGCGAGTACCGCGCCACCGTCGCAGGGTAGGCGTGCTCCCCGTACACCCGCACCTCCAACGGTCGATCCAAATACCGAATGATAACGGATCGCCCATTGCAATACAGGATGGAATTCGATTTCGGGTCCCCCGAAATTAGGATTCCCCGGCCCCGCTCCGTCGACGGCACGCACGCATATGTTTCCGCAATCTGCGACGACATTTCTTGTATTCTCCTTTTCCTTACTTGATGGTTGGATTCTGTGCGTTTGTTGATGGGAATGGAGGGGGATGATGATGAGGAGAGAAGTGAGAGTGGCGGAAAAATGGAAATAAATATATAAATGGAATTGATGACAAGTGAGATTCTGTGTAAGAACTAAGAATGTTATATTTAGGATTTCTTGCTTAGAAGCGCCACCGTGGAACTGCCATGTCATTCGGACATCAACAACATTATCGTGCTAAGGCTTCTATATCATTCAATTTAATCCAAACCAAATAAATTATCAGAATAACATAATAATTGTTAAAAGTATAGTTACCTATTTTTATTTCTACTTCTAATTGTGAATATATTATTTAAAATAACATGTATGCTTTTTTTTTCCCCCTACAAGTGAAATTATTACAACTTTTACTTTTCAGTACTTATTTTAAACTTTCATTCATTTATAATATATAGTTTGAATATTATGTAAACAATAGCAAAATCACCTCGGTAAAAAGTTGGATAAGCTGCAATAAATATTGTTTGATTTCCTTCAAATAAACCAAGAGAAGCACAAGAAAGTTAAGGTTTTAGACCTAATGCCATCAATGGATTCACCTAAAAATTAAACAAGAAAAAATAGTTGAAGATTTACACCAATACTTATTATAAACATCCCTATTCCATACTTTTCTCATCAAGAATCAACTCAAAAGGTGCATATATAAGTACTAAAGTTGCTTCACTCCGAGTTGCGCCTTGAAGTCTCAATGAAAGAAATCTAAAACGTTCAATCCAATGGTTTATTTACACGGAAATGCTCAAAAACTGAATACAAGCTTAATTTAAGTCAACCGTTTGCGCCCCAAAGTAAACAAAGAATGGAGTTGATAGCTTGCATGACAAATGAAACTAGAAAAGAATTCTCATAAATAGCAAAGTAACCAGTTGTAGGAGGTAGTGGTGAAGGCTTATGACGAGAAAGGTTGACGAAGATTGATTATTGATTTCCGAAGAATCAACTGCAAGTGGCATTCCATCGCTGTTGAGACTGCAAAATGCCTGATCGGAAGCATCATTTGCGTTCATCATTAGGGCTCTCAAAACGGCAGATATAGTATGTATGTATGCAGATCGATCCTTGTTTAGAAGCCACGATATCCCCATCAGCTCACAGTCTTGGTTATGCATTTTACTCGTTCTTTCAGTACTTCTATTACTTCTTCCAGCTTTGTCCCCGTTAAGCTGCTCAAATTTATCAAATACAGCCAGTGAATTAGTAATGATACCCACAGACTGGCGTAGTAGTAAAGATAAACTTAGTGTCTATTGAATTTAAAAACAAAAAATAAGTAAATAAACGGTATTAAAGGAATAAATAACACTGCAAAGTTAACATTGTTGGAATTCAGCCATGTTGTCTTCAGTGATCAGAAAAAGGAAAAAGTTAACCATCGCAAAGTTACATATAAATGTTTGAACATTAATAGAAGTGTATGATCTTCTAACCATTCCATCTTTCCTGTCATGCTATTAGAATTAGTTGAATTTACTAACTCCTGAAACAGCAAAAATCATCACTTCATTTTTCTTGGCTCATATCTTCCAATTTTTCTTTAGCAATTATGTTCAGGTCCATTGGTAGCATAATCGTTTAACCTCAGCTACTGAGGAATCTAAAGACAACACTTTTGGATATTTTAGTGATTTTGGAGACTCTGTTATAAAATCTGTACTATGCCAATATTGTAAGTAACAAGAGAAAAATACTTGGAAGATCAATATTGTATACTAAACGAAAAATAAATGGACTCTAAACGTTACTAGCTCTGTTAATGAAATGAATTTGATTAAAATTTGGTTAATATTTCCTAAACAAATTCATAAAACTAGTGAGGAAACATGATTGTACCAAAACTAAGCAGAAAATGAAATGATTATTGGAAACAGAAAAAGCCAAAAGTGGATACTTTATGAAGGAAAATGACTAGCATGTGACACCCTGCAAAAGTTAAAAAACCACACACTTTCACACAGTTTTTTCCGCTCCATTCTTTTCTTGCAAAATTTTGTTATATCTTATATTTTTATGGGATTAATCCTGCAATCTAGATTAGAGTGGGAAATAATAATAAAAATATCGTATGGTAAAATAGAATAAAATGGGCTTAATTTTGTTAGTGTAGTAAAGAAAAAGTAATTAATAATTTAGTACCGAATAAAGAGAGTTAAGGCACTTAGAGCAAGCACCAAGGCCACCAGCAGCAAATCCGCCATTGAAGCAATCTCTCTCCAATTTCTTCACCGCCTCTCCACCCACCAATTTCCCACGCGCGTTTACCCGGAACGCCTCCGGGCAGCTGAAAGGGTGCAATCTGATCCCACAGTAACAGTAAACGACGTCGCACGTCTCGTTGGGCCTACCCAGGTCGATGCCTCTGTTGCCCAGCGCCTTCTCCAGGGTATCCACGCACGTCTCCGAGTCGTCGGGCAGCACGGGCATTTCGTACGACGTCGTTTGGGGCGGAGCCTTGCCCGTGGCGCGCAGTCCGGTTTTGGAGTAGGCGGAGTAGAGCCAGGCGGCGAGGACGGGGCAGCAGCGGCTGCGGTGGAGCTGGGCGGAGTACGAATTGGGGTCGGAGCGGTGATGGGATTTGGAGCCGCAGGCAGATTTGATGTCGTGGAAGAGAGCGTCGGGCAGGTCGAGCGGGCAGGTGGAGGCATCGGATTGCTCGGGGAAGGCGGGGATGGTGGCGTCAGGGGGGCGGTGGAGGGTCTGGGTCTGGGTCTGGACTGAGGCCGGGTCTGGATCGGGTAGAATGGGGAGGGCGGGTAGGAGGTGGAATGTGGTGAAGAGTAAAGTGGAGAAGAATATGATGCCTTGGGACATGGCTTTCAGAGAGAGAGAGAGGAGATGAAAGAATGTTTGGGAAGTGAAGTGTGTGAAGTTGATGATACTGCTTTGCTTTTTGTTAATGGTGTAGGGAGGGAGAGAGTGTCCAATTCAGACAAGGGGCATTCTAGTCAAATTATTCATTGCATCCCAAAACAAATTAGTTTTGGATTTCAAGAAATATTATCCCATGTAATTTTAACAAAATTGTTCTCATTACTATTCTTAAATTTAATAATTGGGTTGATTTTATTGTTCAATATGAACTATGCAATGTTTTAATTTTGTATTATAATTTTTTTTTCCCGATCATAACTTGTACTGCACGTTTTGTTTATTTTTACAATTTCCGACTAATATTTTTTGTCAAAAAAAGGTCCACGTGATTTACACTTATTAATTGATAGTTATTTTCGTCTTTTACACTTCTAAATAATGAATAAATTTAGTTCATCAACTATTTTCACTAATAAAAAGATCAATATTTGTTTGAACCTTTCAATTATTCTTCATTTGCTCAACAAGAAGAAATGTGGGAAATGGTAGGGTAAATTCGATTATCGAGTGAGAATTAGTTAATGGTCAAGAAAATAATGAAACATAATCTTTAGTTGACATGCGAAAATCACGTGAATCATTTATTGTCGGAAAATATTGTCAGGGGTAGCAAAAATGAACATAATATGTAGTATAGGTTGTGAGGAAAAAAAAAAAGTTTGGGATATAAAATTAAAAAACGTGCATATTATCCCATAATCATACAAGAGTTCTTTGGTCAACCTAATTAAATTCGAACGTTACCAGACATGAATAAGTTGGTTTGGAATAATCCTATTTTACATGACTTGAAAAGGAAGTTTCATCCTCTGTAACATAAATCTTTACATCTTGGCACCCAATTATCACACAAGTGACTTTGGCTTTCATTGAATTGCACTATGTAAAACTACACAAAAAGGTTATATCGTTATTTTTATACGCTCCTTGTCAGTTTATAGCTTTGGTCAGATTTTGTAACTTGATTTACTGATTAGTGATTTCTAATAATACACTGCAAAAGGATCTAGAATTCGTTTTAAAATAATTAATTAATGCCTAACTTGGTTAAGGTTACTTTATATTTCAATCATTTATCCCTTAACTTCTTTTCCTGTTCTCTTCAGTGTCTTTTTTCAACTGAACTGGGGATTGTATTAATGGTGTTGGAATTCGATGAACTCCATAATTTTCACGTTTAGCATGATTTTAAATTGTTTTTGGCCGAGTTTAAATGGATTTATTTTGCCTGTCCACTTTAAGAAAAGTTTGCATGGATTGATTTTTGAACTTCCTTGAAATGTTAAGTTTGTATGAATTTATTTTCAATTTAGATAAAATGTTCTATATAATATATCAATTTCTCCACACCAATTCTTAAATTAATATGAGATGAAATAATTTAAGAAAAAAATAAAAAAATATTGAGATAAGAAAAAATTGTTGAACCGTGTATAAATAAATTTTAAAGAGATTAAATCGATAATTTCACAGTCAAAAAATCTTTTAAAAATTGGAATTAAGAGTTAACTTGTAAAAAGGAAAAAAAAATGGTGACATAGTTAAAATTTAAAACAACACTTAATTTAAAATAAAATAATTTAAAAAAACACTTATTTTGAAGAGATTATGTATTTAACTATTTACTAATATATTTATATTCAATTAATCTTCTTAATCCAGAACATATAAAAAACAATATTTATTAAATAACTAAAATTTAGACATCTAAATAAAAAAGACAATTATTTATAGGGTGGGACTATCCGCATCCTAAGAATTTTTAAATATACTTCAACTTTAATTTTTTTTAATTAAAAAAATTTAAAAATAATTAAATTCCATTTTTACCTTTAATATTAAAAAAAAATTGAAAACCCTCATTCTTTCCCCTCTCCTGCTGCCGTCCAGGCCCGTCTTTCCTTTTGAGTAGTGTTTTTATGCATTAAGTGCATGGATCATGATTCATGCAATTGGGCACGCGGGTCGGGTTGGGTCAGGTCTGATCCGATTTAATCCGGATCCACGCCCAATTTTTTTTTTTTTATGTCATAACCTTTATGTTATAATAATATAACATTTATATTGTAATAGTATAACCTTTATGTACAGATTTCATAATATTTTCAATGCATAACTTATACTTTTTTTCACTATAAAAATTCATATAATATAGTCAAAAATTTTATATTGTAATAATATAACATCTATATTGTAATAGTATAATCCTTATGTACAGATTTCATAACATTTTCAATAAATAACTTATAGTTTTTTCACTATAAAAATTCAATATAGCCGAAACATTTATGTTGTAATGATATAACTTTTATGTTGTAATAGTATAACATTTATGTACAAATTTCATAACCTTTTTAGTGAATTACTTATATTTTTTTCACAACTCAACATTGCAAAAGGTTATGTGCATATAATTAAATGGTTATAAGGATATAATTAAAAGGTTAAGTTCGTTAAACTAACAGGTTATGTCAATATAACAGCAGAACTAGGGTTTGAGTTAGGGTTTGGGCGCGTGTAGGCGCGTGGGACGCGTAAAATACACTCTTGGGTTGGGTCAATCCAGTTGCACGGATTTAGAATCCGTGTACTTGGTGTATATAAATAATTGTGTTCTCCTTTTTTTTTTTTTTTTTTACTTTCCCTTTTCTAATTTTCTTCTTTGATTTTTTGAGAAATAACACAATAGTATAATGAAAATTCTTTCATAAATTAACTAAATATATAAAGGTCATTTGAAAATTGTGTAAAATCGTGTAAATATATATATATATATATATATATTTGGTGGCTTTGTTCGACGGGTCCAAAACTAGTTATTATAATATAAAAGTTTCAGCTATACTACATGAATTTTC
>JACJVH010000206.1:0-66854 GCA_028654395.1 Scutellaria barbata
ACTGTTTGCACTTGGAGCTACAGGTTGGTTTTTCTGCATCTGTTGAGCTTGAACTGTGAGATTTTATTCTCAAATATGGCACCCTTTGCATGGATATTCTCTGGGAATTCAATGGTATATTCCATGGAACAATGCCTCTAAGCTTTCTTTCACTTTTGCTGTTGCAGTCATGGTCCCCCTTGCCTTGTACTTCTTCTTTTATGAGTCACCAAAGATAATATCTAAGTTCTGGACATATCAATAAGCATAACAAATCTCTTGATGCCATTAGAAAGATTGTGGAAAGTTGCCTAAAACATTGTTAATAAGGTTTGCACATAGCCAATGTATCTGCTGATGTCAACACATTGCTTTTATGCTTATTATTCATAAACATTACTAAATTATTGGTCAAGAGGTTTGCACAAAACACACATAATATTCATCTAGACTGCAATTTTTAGTTTTGCAATACTAATATTCTGAGAGATCACATGAGCTTTCACCATTTGATACCTAAATATGCACTAACATGCATAACCCTCAAAATTGAGGCTTTGATACATATATTTGTTGAGGTAAATTTAATGATTTCATCTTTTCAGTTAGACCACAATAATTCTGGGTCAATTCAAAGAAACAATTCATCCTTGTGGATATGAGACATACTCATCTGATTTTTGTGACACTGCCCACAATAATGTAGCTCTGATTTTAAGTTATTTCTTTGGTATGCATTCATGTTAATATTTAATGCGATGATCACAAAGGATATTAAGAGTTTCCATTCCATATTTATGACTTTAGGCTCAACAGGTTTCTAGAGAAGGACCACCATCTGGAATGCAGACCATTGGTTCAGGATTAATCTGACGATGGAATAACTAAGGTAATTCGAGCCTCTCATGCTCCTAAATATGCGCATATCGGAATTACGACCTTCTGTCAGATTTTGTTCGAAAAAAACTCATTAGAGATAAGCGAACTTAGAATTATTCGAACTCCTATCCATTGCTTTACCAGAATATGATCCCTTTTCTATTAAAGCATCTATCATGAAAGTTAAATGCAACAAGAGGAGTGCTTAATATTCGATATCTTGGTGCTATGAGTAGATGTAGACAGAGCAATTTGCTCTCAAAATTCTGAAAGTTTTTCTTAGTTTCTGAGGTGCAGCCTAATTATTGGGCGATCTTCTTTGGCAGACGGTCATTATTGTTTGAACGAGGACTAGTTCTATGCCTTCTGTGGCTGTCTGCTAGAGGAGATTTGTTCACTACTTATCCTGCAAAATCACTTCCAATCAATATTTATCACAAATTAATCTGAATAGAAACTTTGAGGTTACTTTGAGTTGCATTTAGTTCTTTTTTCAGCTTTGGTGGAATTTTTGGAGGTATTCTTGTTGGTTGTAAAAAGCATTCCTCCATTACAAAGCATTGGATTGACCCTTCTGGTATCGACCTATCTATCTTTATGGGTCTGCCAGAAGTTGTTTTACTTTTACTGATTTAGGTTGGTATCTCATTTGTCTAGGAAAATAGCTAGTTGGTCATTTCTTGGTTTGAAATATAAATTAGATAGGAGATGTGTTGAACATATGTAGATGAGCAAGCTTATACATAATGTTTTTCTATATTAGATAGATAATGCAATCAATTTCTTTGCTGTTGCATGGCTAATATATCAGTAAGCTATGGTACACATCATTAACTCAAATGCGAAAAGTTTCATTAAATTTTTGAAATGAAAATATGTTATTTATATGAACATTAAATATTGAAATGGATGCCATGGTCCAGTTGTGATTATAGATTAATCATTATATGGATACAAGTGACAGTGAGTTCATTTCCTTTGTATTTAGCTACAAGGTCTAGTTTATGATTGGGTATTAGTTTTTTGTGTTTTCATTATACAATGATTGGTCTTAGATTTCTTTGTTATACTAAGCAGTTATTGAACTTCATACTTTGGGGTCTCAGATCTCAACATTGCTATGATTGGACGAGAATGAAGTCCACTTCTATAGTTGGTCACACTTGTTGATGGATCTTATCGATTTCACAAGCCTCCAAATCGTGTAAGTTCTAGTTTATGTCTCTTATTAAACTTAGATTTTAAGAAATTTGATGGCTGACTCCGCATGGTTAAGTTTTTCCTTTGCCATTATTTTCCAATAATACTAATAAGAGTGTACATAAATTTAAAAAGCTTTTACATTAATTGGTGTATAGATGATGCCTTGATCAGTTCATGGACAAAATTAATGACAAGAACATGACCTTTTACATATCTTCCTTTTGAGTAAAAGATAATAACAATAATTTAGAGGCTGGTTATTGAAGGGAAAGTCAATGTGTACTAACAATAAACTACTGCTTGATCATCACCAGTTTCAGAAATTTGCTTCTAAGCCTTAAATCGTTGCGGGCTGTGCATGTCTAAGATGTACAAGTATTGAAAGAAGTTGAATCTCAGCTGATCCTTTATCCTTCATCATGTTATTACATTGCATTCATTTGCTTCTCTGCAGTTTTGTGCACTTAATCCACAGAATATGTAAAATAAGAGACACTTAGCTGTATGTAAAATAAGAGACACTTAGCTGCTAATGTATATCATTACTGATATATGTCCCAACAGTACGAAAAAAAATTTATAGTAAAAGAAACTTTTAATACAATAATCATTAGCAAGATCATGAGAATCGGGCTAAATATCAGTTGCTTTCTAGTCTATTATTATCATGATAAACTACAACAAATAACAGGCAACAAATTAAAATCATAATCATTTACAGATCAACATGTAATACTTGGCTTAATGGTAAAAGGAGATGATCTCCCTTGGGAACTTTAACTGCTGCAGCATTGTGGGATTGAATGGCAGGGCAATTCTCCTTTGGCAAAGAAATAAGTATGCATGTGCATGTCATCCTTCCCAAGGGAGAATCACACTGTTATTCTTTTCCCACACAATTATCTTTCTTCACTATATGCATTTGATATAAGTTGGAGTTCATGTCTTGAATCTCAGAGAGCAAGATTTATATAGAAACCTCCTGGTTTCGCACCTTCACTTGGATATGCTGAAGGACGAGATGGCATATGCTTTGGACTATTCCTCTAGGATTTCTCCTTTTACTTTCCATTGGGGCCATGGTAAAAAAGTTCTGACCTTCACTCTCCCCTTTTTTTTTCTATGGATATGCTCTTTTACATGCAGAAGATATTGAAGCGTTATTTGTTTTGTCATGTCATAAGGAATCAGATCCTTGATTTGCTTTCCTTGGAGTAGAAATATAAGATTTATAATTGTTATACATTTTGCATACAGAAGATCCGAAATTGGCACAAGGAAAATCATCTTTTGCATCAGTTGTTCTCACATGAATAAAGAACCACATGATTTTTTCGAATAAGTACTATTAAACTTGAGTTTAAGACTTGATGAATAGATGTTGAACTGAACTTAATAAATTAAAATCAGTCAGTTACTGCATGTCTTTAGCTTTTTGGTTTAGTGAACTGCCTTTTTTTCTGGAGATTATATATTTTTTAAGCTGTAAAAAGGATATTGGATATATTCAGTTTAGGGAAAGCGAGGGACAGTATCATTTTTCTTGTAAACTAATTTGAACATGATATAATGACCTGATTGATAATTAATTATGGAACTCTCTACCATAAATTAAGGTATGCAAGCAACTCATTGGAAAAGTAAAATGTTGTGGATATAGGGACCACTAGTTGACTAGTCTAGATTCTATCCATCACATACATGATTGTGATTAGGAAGTAGTATAAATATTAATTATAAACAGAAAGAGCCTTCCCAGATGCTTTTAATTTGTGTAGAATAATACGAATATCATAATAGTTGACAGATTTTACATGATCATCGACATAGTGTTATGATGATGACATTTAAACTCCAATTGGTGATACGGGACAACCTGGAATCAGCATCAATTGGCATAAAGCTAAATTTATCATAGGAAAGATTAGCATAAGTGGTTGTCTATAGTTTGTCGACTCTAGAACCTTTGATCATATTTGATCACAGAAAGGTAAAATCTTGTAACCCCTCCATTATTTGATTCTAATATTCGGGTTTAAAAGTTCTTTCATATCCGAGTTTGGTTTGTCTGTTTTTTATGGTGCTTCATACCCTGGCTAACACCACTAATACATATTTGACATATATTGATAATGTCGTTATACGTGACAAATATACCTTTCTTATTGATGATGTTTTAGTGGCACTGAAAATGATTTAAAACTTTCGTGTTCTTTCTCAATGAGACAGATATTAATTACCTCTAATCTCCCATTAAAAAATTCTGGACCGTTCCTTCCTTGTAATGACCTAAAACCATTCAAAATTGACCAACTCTTTCGTACAGAAGAGGAACCATGCTTCATGTTATTAACCTTCCGTGTGGAAATAAACAGTTTATTCCTCAGATGAGAACGGTTAGAATATGCTTCAAATATACCTGCGATATGTTGAGAAACCAAGCATTTTCATTCAACTATAAATACATACTCAAGTACTCTCAACTGTTCATCAGAAAACAGGAAAAACATAACAGATTAAGGATGCATTACTGGGCGATTACTCCTTTGGCAGTAGGCCAATAGAGCCAACAGCAAATGTGTTGTTGAGCACACTGCCAAAGGAGATTTGCCCCGCAATGCACCCATAAATCATTCTCTTTTTGGACATAATTAACATGAGTTTGTTTAATGAGGTAATTATTTTGCTGTCATTCTGGCTCCTTTCTTATTTATACATCATAGTATTAATTTCGTCGTATTAAGGTTTACTTTTTTTTTTTTATCCTTTCTTGTTTTTATTTCCCGGTCAAGAAAGATGCGTGTGAGTCGTTTTCTTAGTTATTTAATCAATGTAAAACGCTACTTTCTTTCTCTACTTTTTTCCCTACTTTCTTAGCTAATATGATTTTATGCGGTAAACTAGAGGTTTTTCATTGCAAAAAGAAAAATAAAATAAAATTGGGTGCATCAGAATGGCTTCCTTCTCCACAATATTTTTTTTTTTCAAATTTATTTGTTCAAAACTTAATCAATGTAATTGTATTTTTTAATTTTTTTTTTCATATATTTATTAATGAATTTATTTTTGAGGAAAAAAAAGTTTGGTTGTGGTTTTGTATTGTGTATCTAATATACTTGATAGGTCTCCTTTTAGGAAAGGGCAAAAAGGAATAAAAAGATATCAATGGTCAATTCAAAATTTGCCTACAAGAACATGTGTAGCAAATGATAAAACAATAAAATTTACCATCTTAACGGCCCTCTTAAATTTAATGGTGAAAAAGATTATTAGTATTTAAGTTGCCAATATAAACATATAGAGTGACATGGAGGGGTGGGTAGATACGGTATAACGTATCGAAAATTTCAGTATGAAAAAATAACTTCATACTGAAATGAAAAATATATACCAAAACTTAAGTATATCGAAATGGAAATTATATATCAAAGATACTAATATATCGAAATGAAAAATATTATATTTTTTAATTTATATTGATACCGATACTGTAAATTCCGAAATTTTCGGTATTTTTGATATTTTTTCGATACGGTAAGCCGGACATTTCTGTATTTCATTATTTTTCCACACCTTTAGTGACATGTTCACTGTAATAAACTGTGATCATTTTAAATTGAAGTCATCTTCCTATAAGTCGTCTGTGTGCATAACCTAAGTGTCGTTTATCTGCAGTTTATAAAAATATTTGATTTTCAATATAAATCGGTCCTATTTAATTTTTTGACTCTTCTTATAGCCAATTTTGTACTACATTGAGAATGTTAACCTGAATAAATAATAGACACTCCAAATTAATATAAATGCCCAAAAACCCTTATTAAGAAACGTGAATTTTTAAAATAAAAATAATCTTTTGACATCCATCAAAAGAAAACCCCGTGCATCTATAAGTAAAGAAAGGTTCAGGTTTGTGATTGATTGGTTACTTTCCCCCATGGACCGGGAAACCTTTCTAACTCGGCCTGGACTGGTTCCAAGAGGGGATTACAAGAGGAGTTATAGGATGGAGTGGTTCCAACATTTGACCCAGGGCTTCACCCTTTGTTATAGAATAACTCCATTTTTTGCCATCTCTATATTCTTTGTACCACTAATTCAAAAGAGCTACTTGAAACATAAACCTTCCTTTTTTTCTTTTTTTAAATTAAAAAGAAGCTCCATGCAAAATAAAATTGTATAAACAAACTGAAACTATTAGATAATATGAATTTCCAATAGATAATATTTTTCTAGCATCCAACATATATTATTTAAAAGAGTAGGTCTTGTGCGAGACAGTGTCACGGATTCTATTTTGTGAGACAGGTTGAGTTGGATCGAATATAATAAATTATGTAATACTTTTGTATGTATTAGGTAATATTTTTCTATATATATCAGGTAATACTTTTGTATCATTTACATATATTACATAATATAATACAAAAGTATTACCTGATATATAGAAAAATATTATATAATACACACAAAAGTATTACATGTTGCGAGAGAGAAAATAGCACTTAAAAGCTCTAGGATTCGCGTACTTTTATAATATTCGACCCGACTCAATTCGGGTCATGTATCATATAATACAAAAATATTAACTCATACACAGAAAAATATTACCTGATACAAATAAAAGTATTACTAAGGATGACAATATCGACCCGACCCGTGGACACCTGCCCTGCCCCGTAACATTTAGGGTGGGTAAAACCCACCTCATGCTAGAAATGGGGCAGTGCGGGTTTGGGTAGCACATAGAACCCGCCCCACACCCCGCCTAGAATTAATATATACAATATTATATATTTTAAAAAAACATTTATTTTTATTTTCTAGTAAACATCGAAATCGTTGAACTATCAAACTTGCAGATGCAGTCTCTCTCTAGGGCAAGAGTTCCTCTTCTCTCTGAGATAAACACTGATTATGGGTTAATGTTGTGGACTTACTATTGAAATGGGTTAAGGGTGTTAAATTATATTTTTAAAAAAATATAGGAATAGTGTGGGGCGGGACGGACTCGTCCATATGAGGTGAGGTGCGGGCCGCTAAGTAAGATCCGTGGTGGGGCACGGGTGGGGACAGGTCTATGGGCATGTGCATGCGGCGGGCCTGGGTAGTCAACTACCCATCCTGTCCTGGTCCGTTGCCATCCCTAAATATTATATATTTTCTTATAATTTGACTCAACTCAAAACGGATTTTATAATACAAAAAACATCACATAATATACATAAAATATTACATTTTGTTTTATTCTTATAATATAATACTTTCATATGTATCATGTTATACTTTTATTTGTATTATTAAATAGTATCACATAATACAAATAAAAGTATTACATGGTATTTTATTTTCATAATGTAATACTTTCATGTGTATCATACAATACTTCTATGTGTATCATGTGATATTTTCAAAAAATATTACCAAATATACATAAAAATATTATTTTTGACTTTTGTTGACCAAATGTTGACTTTGACCAATTGACCGTTGACTTTGACCCGTTAACTGTTGATCGGATCAAAATTGACCCGTGTCACGGAATGAAATTTGTGAGACCATCTTATGCACTATTTAAAAATATTATTGAAAGAAAAAACCTCAATACATAAATATCCAAATAAAAATAATGATTGTGGATCAAATGGTTCGAAATACTTAAAAAAAAAAAAAAAAAAAAGTCAAACATAAATTCATAAATCACGCAAGCCTCACAACTTGAAATCCAAGCTCTAGCGTTTACATTTCTTTTATGTAATTTTTTAATTTTAGTTAATTGTATTTTAGTATGATCTCATTTTCATTATGAATAAAAAATATGATGAGAAATAAGAAATTGGTTAAATTATTTAAAAAATTGATGTGGATAGTACAAGAATATAGTTTGGATGTACAAATAAATTTGAGATGACTTATCCATGTAATTTTTCTAGTTCGTGAATGCATATCGAGTTGTGATAGTAGTGAAAAATATTGTCTAGGAGAAATAATATATTTATACCATTATTTCCATAATGATCCATCTTTTCTAGCCACTAATATTAGCAATCATTTTTCTTAGTAAATATTTTATATGAAGGACTAAAATATCCAAAAAAAAATGGTTAAAATTATGTTTATTTTTTAAAATTAAGTTAAATTGAAATGATATTTTTATCCTACAATAATATAAAATGGCTAAAAAATATATTTGTTTATGTCAAAAAAAAAAAAAAATCTTCTTTTATGACGAAAACATCAACTGATCCGAGAGTTACCACTTGCCAAGGAGAAAACAATTCCCGTGTCTAATAACTTTGTTGAACGAGAGAGCAAAGTATGCATGTGCATGCATGGTTTCCACATGCATGGTTTGCGATTTGCCATTATTATTCTACCCCCACTTTTGACTGCTTTATTTAAAAACCATTCGTGCTCGAGTTGCCACATAAATACACCAGAATAAAAGCGTATTTATTTTTTATTTATTTATTTTCACCCAAATTTGGGATATGCCGGAGAAATGAGTGGCATATGCGGGGACAATTCTTGTAGCAAAATTCCTTTACATTAAAAAAAAAAAAAAAAAAAGCAAAACTGTGACAGAAAAAATTCCCTTTTCATTTAAAAAGTGATGTGCCATGAGTATTAGTTCTTTTAAATCTTCTTCTTTTCTATTATTTTTAATTGAATGTTCGACTATATATTCAAGCTTTGTCTATTTCTAGAATTCATAATTGCTTTCAGTTTCGCTTATTTTTCAAGATTTGTTAAATGATGTCAGACTTTATGTAATTTAGGGAAAATGTATAAAAATTACCATATAGTTGCACCTAGGTATAAAAATGATCACTAATTTATATTCGGTGCAAAAATAACAAATTTTTTTTTTTGGTTTTAAGACCTCGATTTTTTATTCTTTTTTGTGTAAAAAATCAGCAAAATAACTTTTGTTGAATTTTCGGGTCCTAAACTAATAAAGCAAATTTAACTCTGTTTGACCTTGACTAAACAATTTTCATCAGCTTTTTAAATAAATTATTAAATTAGTATAGGGTTCAACCGAAATAATATATATTATTTATGATTTTTTTTGCATAAAAATAAGATTAAGGTCAGATTTGGCTCTAAAGCAAACATTATGTCATATTAACACCTACAAGACAAACTGTAGGATCATTTTTGCACATTTTGCCTTTAATGTAAATTAATATTTTCAGTCTTATAGAATATAGTCATATCTAGTGGATTACATTAATTTCCCTTAAGAGTTAATTTTTTTAATTGAGTTTAAATCGCTTATGTGTGGTGTAATTAGCAAAACGACAATCGCTTTACCCCATGCACTCATAATATATATATTTGTCGTTGAAATTAGTTGGGTTGGGTTATGAAGTTACAATCTGATGATCGAGTCCGCTAAAATTTACATAAGACAATTTGAAGAATAGTTATTGAGAGAACAAAATTCTATTTAACCACAAACAAAATGCATTTTTACAATTCCTATGTGAATTGTGATGTGTGGGTTGACTTATCTTACATAACTGGATTTGTGAGACGATCTTCTAGGAGTCCTATGTACTCAAATCTCGGTGTGCTTTCGTACACATAAGAATTCATTGAGAAATTTTGTTTCCTTTTGTTTGTATATGTTACTAAAAATAAGAACATTTATAGAGCAACTACTTTAGAAAAATAAATTTGAGGTTCCTAAGATTTATTCTTGGGAATGTCCTCATTTTTCTGTGGGATGGTGTAACATATTTAGATCTATCAACTTGTGAAAAAAGTAAGGCACAGGCTGTAGATGCTTAACTTTGAAGCTCTTTTTTCAGTATTTGCCTTCTTCCAAATTATTGCGCCCTTTTGAATATTAAAGGGCCAATTCTTCAAGTATGGTAAATTCCACTTAGGTTGGATTATACTAATTGCAATATCTATAATTCATTTCACACACATATATATTTATGGCTAATGTGTTTGTGTGTAAATAAATAACATATAGATGTTGCAAAAAAAATCCTTAACAAAATAATGTAATAATGGCAAAAAAGAAAATATATATTGAACAAAATTCAATGAGCTTTGTAAACAATGGATAGGTAGCTAGTTCTCCATGTGGACTCAGAACCAAACTCTTTATTTATGCTCTCCAAAAGAAAAAAAAAACTTTTATTTATTGATTTAATTTTCTATTTTTTACTAGTACAGCATAAAGAATGAATTCAGAATATACTGTTTGTACTACATGAAAGTGTTTTTCCTGGCACCTATATATAGCTATAGAGGCTCAATGTTGTAAATCAAGACAGTGAAATAAGCAATTAAATATGTGTATAAATGCATTACTGGGCAATTACTCTTCTGGCAGAAGCTAATAATTCCTGCAACCATTATTTAATTTGCAGTTGAACAAATAAGCTACTGCCAAAGGAGATTTGCCCGGCAATGCAGCTTAATACAAAACTCTACTACTTTAATTTCTACTTCTCTCTTTCTTCTACTTCCACTTGCTGCTTATCTATCGTCATCCATTAAAGTTTACAAGGTAACAACTCTTTTCAGAGGACGAAACACACACCCCCCCCCCCCTCCCGTTTTTATTCGGAGTAGTTTGGATATATAGTTATATTGATGATATTATTTTATACTCTTATATAGTCAATTTGTTTGAAGGGAGGGCAAGTAATGACCTTATAAGAGAATATCTCCATGTGTATTTTGTCAATATAGTTATATTGATGATATCATTTTATACTTTTATATAGTCAATTTGTTTGAAGGGAGGGCAAGTAATAGCCTTACAAGAGAACATCTTCAGTAATATTGTAAAAAAATTCAAATTTGATATTTTATTTTAAAATAGTATTATAAAATGTTGCGCCAATAATTCTTAAATATCATTGTTACAATATACGTAGACAACAATTCTCAATTCCCATCTTTACAATTCAAATGAGACCTCATCACAAGATTTTGCAGATTGTCAAGCTTTGTCACATGAAGCCATTGATTTGAAGTGTGTGTGTGTGTGTTTTTTTTCAAATATTAGTGAAGAATATAATATTTTTTAAAAGCACCTGTGATTTATTGCTCCTCTTTTTATTTATTTATGACTTTTGTACTTTTCAGAATTGAGTACGAAAGCACAGTGCAGACGTTTCCACGTGGGACTGGAAATAAGATTTATCTAATGATCGCAATCGCAGCCCTTCACTAATTATTATTAAATTGGTGGTTTCCAAATTGTGGTCAACGTATCAAGTGCGACTTCAAAGATGCGCGTTCTGGATTTTATTATATCTTCTCGTGAAGTATCCTTAATTTACTGAAAAGCCCTCAGCGCTCTAGAATTTCGAATGTTGAATAATACATTTGCTAGTTTGGGTGTAACTAACACATCCTACTTTTCTTCCATTGATGTAGACCACGTCGTGATGGAAGACTTTGTAAACTAATTACTTTTGGTAAATTAATTATTCTCAATTTGCATCTTCTACCAATTATTACATTCATATTTTGCTACAACATAAATACATTTTAATTAATTAATGATAATTACGATAAAAGTAAACTTATTAAGTTATGTCTATCTCGAGCAATAATTATTATAGTAATATTGATTTTGTCACATGAAATGATGAATCAAATTTGTAAAAACTTAAATTGTAAATTTTAATGCATAATATGATAGTTCAATTGATATTATTAACTTTAGTATGGAAAAAACATTTTCGTTCAAGGGGTTGGTGTTAAGTCATTTTATCATTATTGTTACAATTATGTTGTCCTTGTCTCCATATCTCTTCATAAATGTTCTAATAAATAAAGTCCAAAAATTAAATAAATAAATATATAAAAAGAAGTATGAGGTTCTTACTTTCAAGTAGACATGTTCAGTCGGTTCCGCTTTCGATTTGTCGGTTCGAAACTGACGGTTTTTGAAACTGAAGGCATGAAACCGAAACCGAACCGTGGGGGGTTCGGTTTCGGTTTCGGTTCCGGTTCACGGTTCGGCTTCGATTTGAAAACCGGCGGTTAATCAGAACCGGCGGTTCAAACCACCGGTTTCCCGATTTTTTATTTTTTTTATTTTTTTATGTTTTTTAATTTTTTGATCACTTGGGCACGATCGTGCTACACGGCACGGTTGTACCCCATTGACCAGCCTTGATTTTTCATCTCGCACGGTCGTGCTCTTCTGATCATCAACAGGCAAATGATCTCAGTCCTCCACGTGTCACATTCGAAAATACAAAAAAAAAAAAATTGCACAAACCGCGATTGCCAATTTTTTCAGCAGCCGAACCGAAATCGAACTGTATTATACACGGTTACGGTTCCGGTTCGGAACCGGAACCGGGTCAACGATTATCGAAACCGTTGACCGTCGGTTCGAACCGGCCCGGTTCCGATTTTTAAATCCGTTTGCACACGTCTACTTTCAAGAAAGTAAAAATCTCCAAGAAACTTAATAGAAAGGATATTTAGCATAAGAAATGGACTGGTCAAGTCAATATAACTCAAAATGGCATGCTGCTTGTGTTAAAATATTTCAGAGGAAAAACGTGTAAATTAACAGATTGAAATTTGAATTCTTTTTGCATTACGGATTACAACTGAAGGGTATTTTCGTCAATAAAAATTATATTGTTGACCTTATTATATATATAAACCCTCCAACTATAATTTCCCAAACAAACCTAAGTTCGAAATTATCTCCTCGCCCAGCCGCCATTAATGGAACCAGAGGGTGTTCTAAACCTCTTCGATTCCTTCTGGTTCGACTTCAATATCTTCGAAAATCAGTCAGCAATCTCAGCTTCAGTGTCTCCTAACCCTATTCTAGATCCCCAAACCCAAGAAGTTCCATCAAAACGAAGCGATTCAAGCCAATTATCAATTCATTCCAGATCGAAAAGTGATGACTCGTTATACATTTCTTCCCCAAATTCAGTCCTCGAACCCCTCCTCCAAACGGTGATCTCCAACAGAGAGTTGTCGCTGGAAATTCCGAAACCTCCACAATTCAACATACCTAGAGAAGGCCTGAACAAAAAGAAAAAACGATTCAGCAAAAGCCTGTCGGAGCTGGAGTTTGAAGAGGTAAAAGGTTTCATGGACCTTGGTTTTGTGTTCTCCGAAGAAGACAAGGAATCGAGCCTCGTTGAAATCATCCCAGGCCTGCAACGATTAGGGCAAAAAGCAGATAATTGTGATCGGGAAAAGGAAGAGGAAATTACAAGCGTTGAAGAGTCATTTGTGGAGAGAGTGAGGAGGCCATATCTTTCAGAAGCATGGGGAGATTCGAATTACAGAAAAAGGGAAGAAACGACGCCGTTAATGAAATGGAGAGTTCCTGCTGTTAGTAATGAGATTGACATGAAAGATAGTCTCAAATGGTGGGCTCACACCGTTGCTTCTGCCGTTAGTTGAAACAGAGAAAGCTGATGAACATTGAACATCATACATACTTCCTTTTCCCCCCCTTTTTCTTTCCAAGTTGAATTCTTGTATATAGCAATTTGGGTAGTTTTGTATATCCTCGTAGACTCAAATAAAGATAGGTTGGCGTGTGATTATATGTCTACCAATTCTTTCATTCTTTGTAGTGATGCTCATGAAATTTGTATTTTTATTTCTTTTTATGTAAAATCAAATTTAAATATTTAAAATTACAATAAAAAAATCAACAAAGAGGGAGAAGAAAAGGAAATAATATACAAAGTTATAACAATGAAATTCACAAAACCTACAGATATGATCACTTGAAATTTGAAGGATTTATTTGATTGATCTAACCAACTAAAGTTTCCTTTTAATTAATGGCACTAATTAAAGAAAAGATATCTAAAGCCAATTCTCACTAATTAAAGAAAAGATATCCAGGGAAGATGATTAAGCCAGTGCATTTTATTTATGCTTTTACGTCTAGACCTTGTTTTTTAACTTTTGTCTAACGTATTTTGTTATTTTACTATCAAATACAACTTTTTTCTTTTGTGGTGTTTACCCCTTATAATTTGGTTATTACTTTGTTAAGGAGATACATGAAAAGATGATAAGGAAAGGAAAAAAGAAAAAAGAAAAAGAAAAGAAACAATGGGCATAAATGTAGAAATTAACTTTTTAAATGATTTTGAGGAGTTACTGTATTTTTTATATTTTAATTTAATATCTTGTCTTATATTACTAGAAATACATACCTTTTTTTTTTTTTTCCCTATGTGCTTTCAATTTTCTACTTTTGTCCCCTACATTTTATTTTAATAAATCTGATATTTAAATTTTATTTCTTCAATCTTCTTTAACAAAGAGTGAGGCACAAAATTTCCCCACTATCATAATTTGATATTTTGAGTTTTTTTTTTTGACAATATGCAAGAGTTGATACAAATCCAAATATGGAAAAACAAACATGATTAAATTTGCGGTACTAAAAATAAGGTATAATTATATTTAAGGTAAATTACCAAAGATAACCTATGAGGTTGAAACATGAAAATCATGTGATCAATATGGTAAATATGTAATATTACCGTTGAAAGCGCGTTTAGTGTGTGTGTATATATAATCATAAGAATTTAGCCAATTGTATTCTCCAATTTCTATTCCACGACAAAGAGCCGGGTTCCTCAACGGCGCCGCCGAGATGACGGAGCCGAGACGACTGAGAGGGCACAAATCTGCCGCCACTTGCTGTATCGCTTCCCGGCCTCGGCCAGGCCTCATTGCCACCGCCGGCGAGGTACTCCTTACATTTCCTCACACTCTATAGAGTTGTGTAGTTTAATTTTCTTGATATGAAATAGGAGTTCTATTGAGTTTAGTATTTTTGAGTTCAGAATACACTTAGGGTTTTGGATTAACTCTTTTATCTTCTTTCAAGAAAACACTTTCTTGTTTGTTGATTTAATTTTTTCTAATGTGAAATAGGATGGTTTCGTCTGCTGGTATGATTTGCGGTGCAAAGATATGTTGTTTGCTATGGATGTGGGGAATGGGAACCCCGTTTCATCTCTATGTTTTAAGCCAGGTTTTTCCCTCTCATGATTTGGTGGTTTCTTTCTTTATCTCTTCATTCTTGGTTGCTTTCTTGTCATCTTGATCCTTAAGCCAGATATTTCCCTCTCATGTTTTGATGGTTTCTTTCTTTATTTTATCGTTCTTGGTTGCTATCTTGTCGTCTTTATGGTTTAAGTCAGGTCTTTCCCTCTCTTGTTTTGGTGGTTTCTTTCTTTATTTCTTCATTCTTGGTTGCTTTCTTGTCATCTTGATTCTTACGCCAGGTTTTTCCCTCTCATGTTTTGGTCGTTTCTTTCTTTATTTCTTCTTTCTTGGTTGCTATCTTGTCATCTTTATGTTTCAGCCAGGTTTTTCCCTCTCTTGTTTTGGTGGTTTCTTTCTTTATTTCTTTGTCGTTACTTTTGATCTTGATATGTGGGCAATGCTGCACCTTTGATCTTGTTTGTTGGAGTAAATGAATACAAGTTGGCTGCCCTATTTGTTCCAGTGAAGCATGTTTTTGGAGTTTCAATTGAGTTTTTTGTAAAGTTAAGTACCTCCCAAGATGATTTTTCCATTATTTGCAGTTCATAATAATAAGATTAACAATTTTTAAAAGTACATCATGTACTCTTGTAGTGCCCATAGTTATTTTCTGGTTCTATTTCTTGCATCATGCAAATATTGCAGTCTCTTCAGAATTCAGTTGATGAAACTATGAGAGTTAGCTTGTGATGTCATACCATAATTACATGCTGCAGGGAATGAGGACATCATATATGTTTCTGTAGGGAATGAAGTCAAGTCCTTGGATCTGCATGAGGTATGCTTTGACTTTTTATCTTGTTTGTGGGTCTTGCATTTGTTGATTTTTTCACTCATAAAATATAATGTCTTTTCAGGTGTTCTGAAATTTGTTTATGTACTTTGGACGTCTCTTGTATATTTCATTCTCAAGAGGTCAATATTCTAATGTATTTATTATGTGTTGAAAAGCGTGTATGAATGTTCTCTTCGTCACCATTCGTTTAAGTTGTTCAATTGTTTTATGGTTCTGGTTCAAGGTTGTCTTAGTCTTTAGAAAAGCTGATAATGTTTTATCAAAGCTTTTCACAATTGCCATTCCATTCAAGTTGGAAAGCCAATACTTGACACGTCGTAGACAAGATGAACTAGGAAAGCTGATACTCAATGTTATGTGCCTCTTTTCCTTCTTGTTCCTGTTTTTTCATATTGATGGCTATATTTTGTATGTGTCGATGAATGTTTTGGCTTTCTGACCATTTCTATCTTAAACCGATATATTTTTGCATTGCAGCTGATTCTCTAAATCTGAAACTAACACCTGTAAAGTCTCATTTAGAATAAGTGCCATTACTAACAGTCACATTCAATATGTCAGACTACTTCATGGAAGCAGCTAGAAAGTTACAATTATAACAAGGATGAAATAAATCAGGTATGACATCTGAAACTTTTTCATATTTGAAATTCCTCATTATAATTTTCTATCCTAGTAATGCCTTTTATTTTCCTCCAAAAAAATATTCCTGATTGGGCAGCATATTTTTATCGAAAAGCGTTGGTGATTAATGATTCATGAGTTAATATCTGTTTCCAGTCTAGAAAGAATTAACAACTTAAAAAAAAGAAGATTTCACAGATGGATTATGATGACATCTTAAGTGGTGGTTTTACCAGCTTCTGTTGTCTCTCAAACATATGGAGTGTACTTTTTCTCTTTTGCTTTTCTCTCTTTCTTTACAGTCATCCCGTAAATTATATCTAAAATAAACCAGAAAACTGATGCTGATTCCATAATTCAGTATTACAACATAGTTTATATTGCATAACTTGTAAACTTTACAAGAACTTTAGGAAGTTGAGAAAGTTGCCTTCATTTCTGAAGCATGAACAACAAATTGTGCATGCCTTATCCTTTTTAACTAGAGCTACTAAGATACGTGTGGTGCATTGATCCTCGGGCAATATAGAATATATGTTGATATTTTGGTTGGTCTTGTCATTTATATTGTGCAGATTTCTTGCCACCCAAAATCATTGTTTCTTGCTGCTGCAGACGATGCAGGAGATGTGAAGGTATAATCATTTACTTGGATTTGGTTTTAGGAAATTTGTTTTGGATTTGAAGTTACAATTCCAAAAAATTAACAGGATTTTTCAGATTAAGAAAGAAAATAAGGCTGCATAGCTGTCAATCTGTACACATTTTTAAGAGGGAAAGAAGGCAATTTATTTATAAATTCGCCTGGAGTACATAATTGCTTGCATTTATTGAGAAATCAGTCAGAAAAGGAAGGAAAATCACCTATATGTTATGCAAATAGAAAAGGAGGTTCTAAGTAACAAGTAGATTCTGAGGGAAAAACTTATAGTAGAATGATCTTACAATCCTTGACTTTGAGGATAAGTGTGTTTTTACGAATTACAAGTCCACTTGGTAACTGATGACCAGCAATTATATATATGATTTGTTGTTTCTAATTTTATAGACTCATTCATGTATTCAATGTTCAGATATAATCATTAAAATTATGAAAGAGATTATGACCATTGCTGTTGCAGATAATTGACGCTCACCAACGATGTCTGTACAAAACATTAAGAGCTGGCCACAAGAGTGTATCCTTACCTATTTTGTGTGCATTGGTTTGAGAGAGAAGATGTATTTGGACCATTATGTTTTTTCAT
Source organism: Scutellaria barbata (assembly GCA_028654395.1). NCBI lineage: Eukaryota > Viridiplantae > Streptophyta > Magnoliopsida > Lamiales > Lamiaceae > Scutellaria > Scutellaria barbata. The sequence continues at coordinate 17,761 of JACJVH010000206.1, forward strand.
TTTCTTTTCCTCTCAAGTATTAGTTCCAGTTCTTCTGATCACTTTTTTTCATGCCAATCCTGGTTGGCCTTATAATCTCTGAAGGTAATGCCCATATATTGTTAATATTTCATGGTATTCATAAGATATTCTTTTGTGTTTTTGTTTGGTGACTATTCAATCTCTAATGCTTGATTGCCCTGAATTGTGTTCTACAGATATGTAGCAGTTTCAAACCTGACTCAGTTTTCCTATTGATATGTGTTTTGCCTTTACCTATTGTCCTCAGATCTGCAGTAGTGTTCAATTCCTTCCTTGGAGATCTTGGGAAGGTACTTTAGAAAACACAATCTTTGATTCTACACAAGTCTCATAGTGGTGTTTAGGTCAGTTTATCAATTTGCATTGTTCTCATGTGTCATTCAATTGAAATTATCTCACATTGGTCTCTCTCGTATGCATGCATTCATGACAACACCATCCGAAGTGCCTTTGCTCATATTTCAGCACCTGCCATGGTTTGAATGTGAAATAAAATCTTACTCTTGTGTTGTTATACCTCCCTGTAATATCTTCAGTTCCTTTTCTCTGATTAATACTTATTTCTTATATCATTGTTGCAGTCATTACCGGGGGTCTTGATTCTAAACTTGTGATGTGGGATTTCTCCAAAGGGCGTCCAAACAAAGTCATTGACTTTGGTAAACTACTTCACTCATAATCACATGCCTGTTATGCTGAAAATCAGCTCAAAATTATTTATGGAAGAGGATAGTATATTTTGCGTTCTCATTGTGTTTATGAACAACTTATGCAGGCAGTGGAGGGGATGCAGGACAGTGCTACAACCCAGCTTTTGTCCATGCTGTAGTAGTTCCTGACCTTGATATTGTAGACAAAGTTGGAAAGATCTGTGTCGTGGCAAGGGGTGATGGGGTTGTCGATTTAATTAATATTGAATCTGAACTTGCAGCTCACATATCCAAAAATTCAACAAAGCCCAATCCTGGTATTACATCAATGTCTAAAGGTCGTCTCAGAGCTACCAGTTCCGAGAGTGCAGAACAAAATGATGGAAACCTGCATTTGGACTACTCAATGGGTGGACATGTTGCTGGAGTATCCTCTGTGTGAGTGAATGCAGATTATTCAGTTTGATGTTAAAAATCTATCGAATTGCATAGAATAACAAGTATGCTTTCACATCTGAATTAGGACCTTTTCTATGTTTGGAGAGAAAGGGAAGTTCATAATTTCTGGTGGAAACGATAAATCGGTAAAGGTGTGGGATTGGTCTAAATGTTATGGTGGTGGTGGAACTACCAATTGTGATGATGTTCTATGCTCTAACATTAGCCTGAGCAGAAAGGTTAGCAACTCATCCTTTGGTTGTGTGTATTGAACTCTGAAGGCCTTACCTCTTTCTGACCGGATTTTGATTGTTCAGGTAAATTGGCTTTGCACAACTCCCTCCGATTCTGAAAATCTAGTCATCTGTGATACATCCAAAGTAGTAAAGGTTTACACTGTTGGGTAAATTTGAAGGGATAGGCCGACAAGCAATTCCAGGACTGTCGTCACTATTACGTGGATAACAACTATGTTTGAGTGTTGTTTTTTATGTGTTGTCCTAGAAAATGGTAATAAATCCGTGTTTTACATGAGTTGTTTTATTTCTAATTCTATTCTCATGTTAATCATTTATGTAGCATTGTTTCACTTAAATTCTACATATTCTATATGTAGCTACGATTCTTATTTATGTAGGGAGTAGATAAATAGCTAACTTGTCATATTAGTTTTGAGTTAATATTCATGAAATGGGTTTAAGCAAAAAGAGGATGTAATTGGCAAATGAAGAGACAAAGATAGTTGAAAGACGAAATGAAGAAACCTTTCATTTGATTTTTAAGGTGCGTTGTTACATTTTGTAAAAATTTGAGTAGTTCTGTTCAATTTCTCAACTTTTGTCGAAATATTATCTTGTAGAATGCCATCAAGCAAAATATCCATATATTTTGTTGCATCTTTCTCTGATTACATCGATCATAATATTTTTCCTGCCTTCTCAGGTCAATGGGTTCCATAGTCACATAGGGGAGTGACTTTTCTTATCTCTCTTTATTGGACGACTTTTTATAGGTTCAATTAATGTTCATTACTCAAGTAGACAAATCGTCTTAATGTTAGTTGAAGACTGATAATCGCTTATGTGAAGGGATTCATTTGTGTCTCTAAATGTTGTCTGATTAACAAGGATTTTCAGCTACTCAGCAGATAGACAATTCATTTGGTTTTTTTTTTAATGGTGCGTATTTCTCTCCCTACATTTCAATTGAATTTTTTTCTTTGATGCAAGAGTCATGCTTTACGGAACATTCTTTTTTTTTTTTTTTTTGTAATCTTTTGTGAAATATGAAATCTCTCCTAGATTATAACTAATTATAATTACAATGCTATAATGAATTTTTCAATAAACTTAATTGACTTTTGAAATTATAATTTTTTTTGGACAAAAATTCCTTTTTAATATGGTTCTTTGTGAGACTGGAGAGTAAAAATTTATAAATAAAAACATTATTAAATTATCTTTATTTTTAATTTAATTCTCTTAATACAACCAAACATAAAATGTATTTTTCACAAATGTATTTTAAATATGGTTTTTCTTCGTAAAGTTTTTCAAATTAACACCACCGTCATGGCTAGTTGTTGTCGTGAGCTGATCAGACATTGAGTATAGTGTAAGCCCCGACAATCAACATTGAAACCTGATGTTGTATGACTATTCAGATTTATTTAGAAGAGGCCATCATTCAAAATTAATTGACTATATGAAGAAAAAAAAAAGGTTTCCAATTGGCTCAAATTTAAACAAGAGGGCCTGATTTTCAGTTCACCTTTACAGGTGAAAAGGAGGGTAAGTTTGCTCAAACACAAGGTTTTGGCCTTTGGGTAATATTGTTTAATTATATTGGGAGGACTTGTTTGCAAAATACCCATCTAGAGTCAGTGTGAAGAATTGTCGGTTGAGATGTGGAAGGCCAACCATAACCTGCCTTAGAATTCCCGCAAAAATTTAAAATCTTTGCACCAAGAAAATGACCTTTCTCCCCCTCTCCAACCTTGATGTTATTCACCAGCCTTTTCCAACACTCCCACTATAATATCGTACTTGCCATTGAGGTCCATCCATGTCAACCACCATCTTCTTTTTTCATATCATTTGCCTCTTGACGGAGAAGGGGGGGCTGAGATGATGGAATCTGGAATCCCCATATGCAACACTTGTGGTGAGCAAGTGGGATTAACCTCTAAAGGTGAAGTCTTTGTAGCCTGTCATGACTGCAACTATTCCATTTGCCAGCATTGTTTGGAATATGAGATCAAGGAAGGCCGTAACGCCTGCATTCGCTGTGCCTCTCCTTATGCTGATGGTATTTAAATTTATGGTCCTTTTGTACTTGCTTTTAGTTGTACTTTCATAAGATCTGATTAAATTAGTTAACTGATAACACAGCAATTGCTGAAGAATCTGGAGATCATCATCATCTGCCAGTTGCATCGCATCTAAATACTCCTCAGGATGCTGGAATTCATGCTAGAAATATTAGTACAGTTTCTACAGTGGAAAGTGGTGAGTAAACAGTTTTGATGATAAAGTTCGCTAACACTTATATATACTTACATTGCTGAATGAGAACATTGATGTTGTGCTCTTCTCCTTCTTTTCTTGAAGAATATATCGATGATTCTGGAAATCCAATATGGAAGAACAGAGTCGAGAGTTGGAAAGACAAGAAAGATAAGAAAAAGCGAGCTGCCAAAAAGGAGAAAAAACCAGCAGAGGTTCCAGCTGAACAGCAGCAGATGGAGGAAAAGTCACAGTAAGTAGTAATCAATTTAAGCATCTTCATGTTCGATTCTTGATTCGTTGTGCTTGATGAGAAGTTGTAATAATGCAGGTCAGTGGATGCTGCTCAGCCTCTTTCCCAAATAGTCCCTTTACCAAAATCCCAGCTTACACCATACAGAGGCGTGATCATCATGCGTTTGATCATTCTGGCCCTTTTCTTCCATTATCGTTTAACACATCCAGTTGATAGTGCCTTTGGCCTGTGGCTCACTTCCGTCATCTGTGAGATCTGGTTTGCCTTTTCATGGGTCCTCGATCAGTTCCCCAAGTGGTCTCCTATTAACAGGGAGACCTTCATTGACAGGCTATCTGCAAGGTCTGTGTCTCTTTTCTTTTGATCTTCTACTTGGTCTTTTTCCATCCATTCATTTTTAATCACTCTTCTGTTGTTCAGGTATGAGCGTGAAGGGGAACCTTCTGAGCTTGCTGCTGTGGATTTCTTTGTCAGTACTGTTGATCCGCTGAAAGAACCGCCATTGATTACTGCAAACACAGTTCTCTCGATTCTTGCAGTGGATTATCCAGTCGATAAAGTGTCTTGCTATGTCTCTGATGATGGTGCTGCTATGCTGACATTCGAGTCTCTTGTTGAGACTGCTGATTTTGCAAGGAAATGGGTGCCTTTCTGCAAGAAGTTCTCTATAGAGCCTCGTGCCCCTGAGTTCTACTTCTCACAGAAGATCGATTACTTGAAGGATAAAGTTCAACCTTCCTTTGTCAAGGAACGCAGGGCAATGAAAGTAAGTCAAAAATTCATCCACATACATTATCTTACACTTGGAATAATGCCCATTTACTTATTGTGCTTCGAATTGTAGAGAGATTATGAAGAGTATAAAGTTCGGATAAATGCTTTGGTAGCAAAGGCTCAGAAAACACCAGATGAAGGATGGACCATGGCAGATGGAACATCTTGGCCTGGAAACAACTCTCGTGATCATCCTGGCATGATTCAGGTGATCGAAGCTCCTATTGATAAATCTTTGTGCTTGAGAAGTTCACCAACTGATCATGGATTTTTGCGTTTAATTTTCAGGTGTTTTTAGGCAACACTGGCGCGCAAGATATAGAGGGCAACGAGCTACCAAGACTCGTTTACGTCTCAAGAGAAAAGAGGCCTGGCTATCAACATCATAAGAAGGCTGGTGCCGAGAATGCTTTGGTACACTTATTTATTGTCTTCTTCGTATTTTTTTAAATACGAGTTTTAGATCACATTCGTTGTACGTGGAGATCAATTCAAATTAAAGAAATAAATAATATAAATACCTAATATATAACACTTTATATTAGAGTTCTAAGTATATGAAAATCCTAAATTACTATTATAACCTTAAATAATAAACTTTGATAGGAATATATTTGACAATCCATATTTTGTAAGAAACATCTATACAATAGATATATGTTCCCACCATTGAAGATTGATTAAAAGTTGCTTTCTTTTTCAGATAAGAGTATCTGCTGTTCTTACAAATGCCCCATATATCCTCAATCTGGATTGTGACCACTACATTAACAATAGCAACGCTCTACGTGAGGCAATGTGTTTCTTCATGGATCCTCAAGTTGGTCGGGATGTATGCTACGTGCAGTTTCCTCAGAGGTTTGATGGCATTGATAAGAGCGATCGATATGCCAATCGCAACACAGTTTTCTTTGATGTAAGATTCTTTGAGCATATTTATAGTCTCTATTTCAAATATGGTTTTACCCTCTTCGAACTCTGTTATGATGTCAGGTGAACATGAAAGGATTGGATGGCATTCAAGGACCTATGTATGTTGGAACAGGATGTGTCTTCAACAGACAAGCTCTTTACGGCTATGGCCCTTCGTCTCTCCCAACTCTACCTAAGAATTCATCATCTTGCTCGTGGTGCTGTTGTTGCTGTCGTGGCAAGAAGCCCGCAAAAGAAAAGGACTTCGCAGAGGCTTATCGTGATGCCAAAAGGGAAGACCTCAATTCTGCCATTTTTAACCTCAGGGAGATTGACAGTAAGTTTCTTGCATTTTCGTCCACAGAAACCACGTATCGTATATCCAGATGAAACTTTAATGGAATTCTGTACAGGCTACGACGAGCATGAAAGATCGTTACTCATCTCCCAAATGAGCTTTGAGAAAACCTTCGGCTTATCTTCAGTGTTTATTGAGTCGACAATGATGGAAAACGGAGGAGTTGCCGATTCTGCTAATCCATCAACACTAATCAAAGAAGCAATCCATGTTATCAGCTGTGGGTATGAAGAGAAAACTGCATGGGGCAAAGAGGTCAGATAGTTGCTTCTTTTGATTCAATAGAATCATCATGCCAAGATTTCATCTTGTTTTTTTCTAGAGGTGAAACATCTTGTGATTTGCAGATTGGTTGGATCTACGGGTCAGTTACGGAGGACATCTTAACGGGGTTCAGAATGCACTGCCGTGGCTGGAGATCAATCTACTGCATGCCTTTAAGACCTGCATTCAAGGGATCAGCCCCCATCAACTTGTCTGATAGGCTGCACCAGGTGCTACGGTGGGCCTTAGGATCAGTGGAAATTTTCCTGAGCAGACACTGCCCTTTATGGTACGGATTCGGAGGTGGTCGTCTCAAACTGCTCCAAAGATTTGCCTATATAAACACCATTGTTTATCCTTTCACATCTCTTCCATTGGTTGCCTATTGCATACTCCCTGCTATATGTCTCATCACCGGCAAATTCATCATACCAACGGTAATTCTTCTCACTTAAACAAAGAATCGGATTCATCATTCATCCATTGAAAATTGCTGATCTACTGTTGTTGTCATTGAATTAGCTGTCCAACGTGGCGAGCATTCTGTTCCTTGGGCTGTTCGTGTCGATCATTCTAACGAGCGTGCTTGAGCTGAGATGGAGCGGCGTTAGCATCGAGGCGCTGTGGCGTAACGAGCAGTTTTGGGTCATCGGCGGCGTGTCGGCGCATCTCTTTGCCGTTTTCCAAGGGTTTCTCAAAATGCTGGCCGGGGTGGACACTAACTTCACGGTCACGGCCAAGGGCGGAGATGACGGCGAATTTGGGGATCTCTATGTGTTTAAATGGACCACGGTTCTGATCCCTCCGACCACCATTCTCATCGTCAACTTGGTCGGAGTTGTGGCCGGATTCTCGGATGCTCTCAACAGTGGCTACGGAGCGTGGGGCCCTCTGTTTGGGAAGGTTTTCTTCTCGTTGTGGGTGATTCTGCATCTCTATCCATTCCTCAAGGGTCTCATGGGCCGACAGAATCGAACCCCCACCATTGTTATCTTGTGGTCTATTCTTTTAGCTTCTGTTTTCTCTCTTATTTGGGTGAAGATCGATCCCTTTGTCAGCACCAACGATGCTGATACAGCTGCTCAGAGCTGCATCGCCATTGATTGTTGAATTGGAACAGGCTTTTAGGGTTTCGTTTTTGAATCTGGATTTTGTTAAGAATATGATGTTGGATGATGTTGTTCGATGAATATTTTTAGTTTTATTGAGATGATTATATGATATGTGGATTTGAAGGAGTAATTATGAATTCAGGATTGGTTTTTAGGACCCTGGCCTTAATTATGGCTAATAATTTCCAATGATGTTAAATAATGTTTGAAATTATTGTCATGAATCAAATAAAATCTGCCAACCTGAGAACACTTGTATCCAGCTATATATGTAATGTGTATAGGGCTTCGAACCTTTAACGGTAGCTACTGCTTTTACGTTTACTTTTTCACTCCTGAATCTTTGAAAAATTAATATTAAAAGGCCCTTTCAGCTAATAGTACTGATAATTTAATTAACAGTACTTCCAACTATGTATGCTGTTGTAACTTGGGTTTGACTGGCCATTGACTCAGTTTTGTAGCAAAACTTAAAAAGGATATATGTATCGTGTATGTATCGAATTATAGGCAAGTAGTGTAAATAAAAGCAAATCCAGGGGTATTATTATGTCCCACCTGTCTCTCTTAGCTCATAAACATAGGCATTATTGTCCAAACTGAAGAAGTAAATCTTCCATTACAATGGCACCACCACTCCTTTCTCCCCTTCTCATCCTTCTCCTTTTCCTCCTCTCCGCCGCCAGCTCCACCGCCGGTGCCGCCGTCAATGCTACTATCTCCCCCACGTCGGCACCCACCGCAGCCCCCAAACCACCCAGCCACTCCTCTCCCATTTCCTCTTCTACCCTCGACCCAAAGCAACTGAGAGCACTCCAATCCCTCAACATTCCCACCTCCAAAGACCCCTGCTCTCCGCTGCGCCGCTCCGCCGCCGCCCCCACAACCACTTGCGACGCCTCCTCCCCTTTCCGCCACCTCCTCTCTCTCACCCTCTCCAACTGCTCTGAAGATGTTGCTTTGTCCTTAACTGCCCTCAAATCCCTCTCCACTCTCACCTCCCTTAATTTCATCAACTGCCCTGTCTCCCCCATTCGATTCCCCGCCGAGCTCACCTCAAATCTCCATTCCTTTACCTGCATTAACAGCCTCAAGAAACTCACCGGAGTTTGGCTTAGCCGCCTGGAGAATGTAACGGCGTTAACGGTTTCACGGGTGAGCGTTACTGCCAGTGGCCCTTCTATCATCCTCGGCAACATGAAATTCTTGCATTCCGTTACTCTTTCACAGACAAATCTTTCAGGCTATCTCCCCAAACACTGGCATCCAAATCTCACTTTCATTGATTTGTCAGCAAATCATCTCAAAGGAAAAATACCCATTTCACTAACTCGTCTCGAGAATCTTGTCCACCTGAATCTCTCATCTAACTCTCTCAACGAAACAATTCCGACCACCATCGGAGACCTGAATTCTCTGCAGAATCTCTCTTTAGCTTCAAATTCATTATCTGGGCCGATCCCAGAATCCTTAGCTGCATTGCCAGGGCTAACGCACCTTGATCTGGGTTCCAATCAGCTCAATGGGACGATACCCAATTTCATAAGGGATATGAAGAAGTTGAAGTACCTTAATCTTCAAAGCAACAACTTTCATGGGGTTTTGCCCTTCAATGCAACGTTTATGAAGGGACTGGAGGTGTTCAGGGTGGGGGAAAATTCCAATCTTTGTTATAATCGCTCAGTATTGGGCTCAAAGGTGAAGCTCGGAATAGCTCCTTGTGATAAACATGGGCTGCCTATGTCGCCGCCGCCGGCGAAGGATTCATCGGCGGATGATTCGACTGATTCCGATGACGCCGATTACGGCAATGTGGAGGAGAAGAAGAGTCACAGTGGTCCAAGTAAGGTTGTTCTTGGTGTTGCCATAGGCCTTTCTTCTATTGTTTTTCTTATTGTTTTCTTGGTTCTTTTATCTAAATGTTGTAAATGAAATTGAAAGAGAAAAATAAATATTTGTTTGTTAGTTAGGTTAGGGGAATTAAGATCTTCAAAGATGAGTTTGTTTGTTCTAATAGTTATTATTTTGGTGAAAAGAGAATTTCAAGAAAATGAGGGGTGAAAGGAAAGGATAATTCTTTTGCGTGATTCTTTTAAATACTCTTTTGTTTTTTTTTTTTTTAATATTGCTTGGGCAGAAAAGTTTGACTGATCTGTGCTCTGTCTTTTACTTCGGATGTGGGGTGTATCATTTGCCATTAAAAAAAATGATAAAAAATAAAGTGGCTGATTATCAGTGTTTCATGGTACTGAGGCTTACTTTAATATTGTTTCAATTCAGCTTTGTTGCTCTTGAGATGTAAGAATTTGCTTTTTTGCATTTTCCATAAATTCAGCCTTTGATTCCCTCTTTCGAACTTGGCTTTTTATTTATGTATTTATTTATTGATCAGCAGATTGTTGTAAGTTGTGACACACATGAATTCTTTTCTTGACAGTTTTCTTATACTGATTTATCCCATTCAAGTTGCCTCAATTCGTTGACATTGAAACCCATTTGAAGTTGATGGTCATAACTTGTTGAACATGATTCTTTTTAACAGATTGATACAAAATTTGAATAAGTTAAAAATGGTGTGACCATTTTTAGATCTATAGTTGTAACCCTCAATCTAAGATAGAATTATAGTTACGTAACTTCTTCAAGAGTTCCTTTCAAGACTTTCATTACTTGAGATGTTTTGAGGGACAAGTCATGAACATCCATCTTGCTTTCCATTTACTTTTACCCACCAAACCTCTTCCAGCGCTATAAGTGAACCAAATAGAGTTCAACGTTGTATTGTACACGAGTTTTTTTTTCTTTTAATGGAAAATTCATTAACGATTAATTAAATTACAAGAAACTATTAATAAATGTACAATAAATATAACATTTCTCGATAAACATTACAACTAGTATAGAAACGAGCATCTCATGTCAAAACATGAGTTGCATTAACTTGTCGTAAATAAAACGAATTGACTAATCAATTTCTTGAAGAAATCTTCGACAATTCTATAGAATAAAACTGAATATTAATAATACACGAGTTGAACTATGTTAATTTAATATTTTCACTTTTATTTTACATATCCTTGAGTTTTAAATCTTATCAAATATAAGAATAGGTTAAACTTATTTGATATTTTTTTTTTTATCAATTCAAATGTAAATGTAATTTTGAATCGAGTATTAGTTAGGTTAATATGATTTTGAACCCGAACCGGACAACGCACGGTAGTATCATTTTTCTTCAATTTCATGTGATGCATTAATGTGTTACCCTTCTAGGTGGGCACGTAATTTAAAAAAAAATAAAAAAATATATACATTATAGAGAAATGCCAGGCAAGATATAAGTGATTAAATATATAAATGTTTAGGCAAAATATTTATGGCTTATGATTATGTGGTCCATTTGCCACATTCGAGTTGTTTGGGTCCTGAAATCAAACTCCATTTCACGTAATTGTGAGTGCAAGGAACATCAATTGAACACTTTAGGCTGTTCCAGTGAATCAAAATGCTACTTGAACCAGCTTTATATTTATAAACACATCTTATCTTATATCTTGCACATTCATATGTAGTACCACATTCTTAAATGACTATTATGATATTGATTAACGTACGTATAATATTAAAAAAAACTAAGGACATGTAGTTAATCACCAATTTGGAACCGTAAATATAAAAACTATTAATTCGGGACTTAAAGGATAAAATTATCATTTAAAGACTCACAACATTAATATTTGGTTAACATCTTGCAGTTCCTACCTAATTATTTAAAAATACTTTAAAAGTGATAATCTTAAAAATATGGTTGTTAAACTTCATGTGTATGAAAGAAAAAATTATATGAATGATAGGGCTAAAAATCGTAGATTCCAAACATGGTCTTACTTTCGTGAGTAAATGTATTTCATATTTTAAGCTCCGATTACTAATTATAACTATAACTTAAAAATAGTTTTGATATCTTGGAGTTCCTACCTAATTATTTAAAAATACTTTTAAATAAAAATGATTGATGACTTCATGTGCATGAAAGAATAATAATTATATAAATAATAAGGCTAAAAATTGATGATTTCAAACATAATCATACTTTTGTAAGTTTTATTATCAACTTTGATTACTAATTTTAAAAATAGTTTGGACAAACTTATGGAATTATTAACCCAAATTGAAGTTGGACTGACCCGTCCAGCACATAGCCCGACGGGCTGGTGGGCCTGGACGTAGGGCCTGATTAACCATCTTTATGGAAAATTGACCCAAGTTGAATTCGTGAAAGGACGCGCTTTTCTGGAGCGTGAGGAAGGTGAGTTCGTGGTCAGGATATAGTTGTGCTTTTGTGGTGTGTGCAGGATTTAGAGTTGCATATGACTATATGAGCTTGTAAAATTTAGCAAGAAAATAATGGGAGGATCGCTTCTCTATGCCTATTCCGTCCTTCATTTGCCATCCCTTTCTGCCTTGACTAGACCAACTCTCCAAATTCCACTTTTTTCCCTTAAAGGTATAACCTTTTCTCTTCAATTTTTGCTTTATAAATTCATCTATATCTTGGTTGTGTTAGTAAATTTTGATTTTGAAATTGGTGTGTGGGTTAATGTTTGTATGAATTTGGGTGGTGGACATTTTTAGGTTATTCTTTGAAACCACGTATGAATTTGATTATTTTCAGCCATGGATACGAAGATTTTACTGGTGTTGTTGAATTGGGGATAGTCCTTCAGTTTTCTGCAGATTCGATTATTCCTGGTTCATAGTGTGGAAGAAATATAAATATTGAGAAATTTGACAGTGAAATTTACAAGGATGGATATTATCTAAGCCTGTATTTTGGAGTAATGTGGCCTAAATGTAGTTGAATTCCATTGCTAAATTCTATTAGATAGGAATTGCATTCCCAATCTTGTGTTTGTTAGTTAGTATTCGGGGGCTTGAATAAAATTGTTGAATATCTTCTCAATCTCTATGGGTTAATTGGGTCTTGTAGACATTCTTAAGTCTTGCTCGTATGAATGCATTAGCAGTTCAGATGAACTTGTTTCTAACAGCAAAAAACTGAGGTATCATTTCTTGATGCAGCTTGTTCAATTTGGCAGAAATAGCTGATAGGCCTTTGTTGTTGAACATAAGAGCTGATGGGAACAGAGAAAGGTCGAAAAGGAACCCTTCCCTGGGGAGGACACCTAAAGCAGAGGGGTCTAAGGAACCATCTAACGGTAAATCGAATTTGGCATCTAACAAGGAAGAGATCTTAGCTCTCTTTAAACGAATACAGTCTTCTATTTCTAAAGGGGAGTCTGTTAATTCCAAGAAGAGAAGTTCTAAGGCTGCTGAAGATAGGCACTCTCCTCCTTCCCCCTCGGCGGAATCGATTTTGGAAGTTCTTCACCAATCAAGAATGCGAGGAAAAGGTGAGATGATAATGTTTCTTTTATGAGTATTAAAGAATGCGGATGGAGGTTGTGAATTACAAATTTAAGATCTTACGTCTTTGTTATGTAGTGCTATCATCTTTCACTTGAACTTTAGGCTGTTTTTTGGATTGAAGTATATGAAAAATGATTTAAAATTTATAGTGACGAATCCATTTATGTTGTTTGAAATCCATTTATAAATTTTAAATTCTGTCTAATTTGACTGAATTTGAAATTCGTTCCGTTCAAACCCTGAATCCATACAACCTTGAATCTTTAACATTTGCTAGGATGCCACTAAACTGCATTGTCTTTTGAAGATTCTTGTGCTTATTTGAGTTTCTTGATGATGCATCCCTGACAGGGAAAACTCTAGGCAAAAAGGGCGACAAATTCGTGGCTCCACTAAAGGATTTGCTGAAGAAAGAGGAGCGGGCAGAAGATTTATCAACGGCCTTGAAATCAACAAGGCCACCATCACGTTTCACAAGGAAGTCTCCAATACCCACCGTATCAACCCCAAGAGAGGAAATTCAGTCGAGCAATGAAACAATAGCGTCAATACCGACTCCATCAATTCCAAGAGACGTAAAAGAGCTGAAAAACGAAGGACCACCAGCAACAGATGATGACATTGATCAGCATTTCATGAAGTTTGAAGAAATGAAACTTACTCAGTTAAAAGAAGTTGCCAAATCTAAAGGGATCAAGGGTTATTCTAAACTTAAAAAGAGTGAGATTGTAGAGCTCCTAATCAGGTCACTAAACGACTTATCTCCATGATGAACCGTTGTACATTTCAGTTGTTCAATGTTTATCAATTCTTGAACTTCCATTTCTTTGATTCCCAGTTTCGTCATTTTATTAACTGAGTGTTCAATTTTCTCCACATATGACTACTGTTTTCATTACAACATATCTACACGGAAAAACAAGGGAAGCACAAATGCTATAACCAAACATGACATTAAGAAGTTGCACAATGGCTGTCCATCCAAGCATTGTCTTCTTCCATCTGATGTGCTTTCGTCACCAGTATCGATCATCGATCTCTCGTTCCACTCTTCCATGAATCCGATATCACCAACACCTGTTATATTTCTTGCAGTCTGGCCACAAATTTCACACAATCTACAACCAATTGAACAAAATCATGCATTACAAGAAATATCAAACTAGATCACAAACAAAAGAAGATAGATAAGTGAAACATAAAGTACCTGTTCCCTTTAATGCTAAACCAAGTCTCTGCACAATGCGAGTGAGCAACTCCAAGTTCACATTTACATCCACAGCCAAGCTCCATTAACTCAATTGCATTCTTACCACTTTCCTTTGCACTCAAATGACATATTCTACAGGTCATCTGATTTTCGACAAGAACATTGTTTAAATCGACGTGGATCGAACATCTGTCTTCACTCGCTATTTCTGCAGCCTCATCTGATTTCCCAAAGTCATTGGCTTCTTCTATCGCAATGCTAACAGTTTCTGGATTTCTTGAATTATCACTGTCATCAGGGCTTAAGGCCCTTTGATCATTAATTTCTCTCACTTGTTGATCCATAAAACTCTCTCACACATGACACAACTCAACTCTCTTGCATAGAAACATACATAGTATCAAATGTAATAATGTGGTGCATTTCTTGAATTATTAGTGATAGAAATTAGGAGGAGGGGATCTGATCTGTGATAACTGTCACTCTTTACCACCTTCAGTTACAAAGTTGACTTGTACATATTTCTATATAACCTACACCGCCACGTCACATCAATGTCTACAGTACCATACAATTACTTAAATATTAAATTTAAATATGTTACCTTATACATATACCATAGTATTTACTTTTAACGACATAGTTTGACGAATGTAAATTATTGGTTTACAATAAACGTACCAAATAAATTCACTATATATAACCAATAAATACATAATGCCATGCGTAGGTGGATAGAAATTAAAAACCCTAGAGACAACTGTATGTGTTGGAAATGATTGGCATCACCCCAGATTTGCTGGCATTAAGGGAAAAAGAAACAAGGAAGGTCAGAGCGTTAAGCATGTGTTTGGGAACTTTGAATTATGTCCAAATTATCAAGTCTTATATATCCAAGTGGACGCATCTTCAACTTCTCTCTTTTATTTTCAACACATACATTTATTTTTCAATCTGAATTCCATTTCATTAACATAAGACTAAAAACTTGGTTTTCATTTCTTCCTACGGCCAAGACATTTTTCCGCGTGGATGGACCATCATTTTTAGAGCTTTAAAAAAAATAAAAAAGACTTGTACATTTACAAAAGTAGGCTGTGGCCAAGTACTTTTATCAATCAATATTGATTTTTATTCAAATTACACGAGATGAAGAACAATATTCTGACATTATTATTATACGGTTTCATCGTAAGTGATTCAAATCAAATCAAGATTTGCTAATAAAAATTATCGATTACTTAGATTGATGTAAAATCAAAAAAAAGTTATTACAAACTTATCAGATGTAAAAAGATTTTTTCTCACAACCAAAATTCAATAGGTTAATAGATAGTACCACTTCGGAATCTATTACAAAGTATCATTACATCTGATCTAATCCACGTGTACAATGAAAAAGTTCTGTTTTTCAAACAGAAAAAACTAACAGCAGGTGAAAGTCGTTCCACTATTTTGTAAGGAAATAACATTCTTGCCAATATCCTATTCCTAACGCCGGTGACCGGCCGAACGGCCGGACAATACTTCCGATGCTCACTACAAATCGCGTTCGAGATTCATGTGGATGACAAATCAAAATACAAAAGAAAAAGAAAAAAAAAAAAGAGGAAAAAAGAAAGCAACACCGTCGAAGAGACAGAAACCTAACATACTTTCTCCTGCAAAATTTCGGCGCCCATCTTCGCATTCAAGCTCTTGAAGTGAAACATGAAGGATTTTTTCATGTCCTATATTTCTCCAACCTATGTCATTGGAAAAGAATGAACTAAGTGGATCTGTAATAACTATGATTAAGAAGCTTTGATGAGTAATTGTGCAGGATGCATCATGCACTCCGTGTAAACTTGAAACTATTGGTGATTCTAATAATGTGATAGAGGTCTTTCGTATTATCAGATTAGGGCAAAGGGTTTTTTTTTTGGCACAAAAAAAATGAAAATTAATAAGGATAATGTTTGACCAATTTAGAATATATGAATAAGACTGAAAATTTACAAGTATCTGTTTTACATTTGCATCTGAATACGTAAGAATTAAGAGAGGTATTTATGTTACAAAACAAGTAGTGCACCAATGATTATTTGTGATTCTAAAATAATACATATTTTTTAGCCAATAAAGGAGGAAAGGAAAATAAGAATACCAAACGAGTGGTTAGATGAATCGGTTGAAAAGGGCCCACGATAAACACATTTTATCAGTGCATACATTCAACCAATGCTCCCTTCAAGCTCATCAAAATTCTTGAACATCAAGCATGTAATATTAAGAAGCCTGTTTGGTAGAATGTTGTTTTCGACGATACAATTTATCACCTGTTTTTGTATAACTTATATTTATATAATAGTTAGGGTCAGTGATCAAATATGTTTTCTTGCTATCTCACTGTTGGTTGACCTATTTGTTGTACTGAACGTAAGATTCACCAACTTTGACTTAACTTGCAATACATGTTTTCTCCTTGATGTTTCTGTCTTATCTAAACATTCATGCTCCACTTTCCCTCTCAACTTCTAGTTTTCCCAAACTCAATCACCAGTGGAATCAAGAGAGAGAGAACAAATAGTAGTTCTTGATTACTTGGGGCAAAGGTGCAATGGTGGAATAAGAGAGCTGAGATATTAGTGTCCTAATTGGCATTAGTCCAAATATTTGAAGAAATGGGGAAGCAAGGGTCTCCAAAAAGCCCACGTCCTGATTGTTTGAGTTTTGATGCTTCATATGGATTGAAGGAGTATCAATTAAGATGGACAGATATGCTACAAAACGGTGATCCTTCACTGGGCAGGAGGGTGTCTGGAGGAGACTGTAATTGGGACAAAGCTATGTTGGTCAAAGGATGCAAGAATGAATTTGTCAAGTTTAGTGCCTGTAAAGGAGTTTGTGCTGGTAAAAGGCATGTGTGGTGGCTTCGTAGGCATATGAGGTCCATTATATTCACATTCATGTTGATGGGATTCCTTTTTCTCTTAGATTCGTTTATGTTTTCCTATTTTGATTCAACATTATTCAAGAGTAGTCCATCTCCAAGAAATTCTTACGCACCAAAGGTACACTGATCAAAGTACTCGTCATTACTATATCTTTTTGTATTGAATTGGCTGTTATCGCACTTAGTTTGTTGAGAGATACTGTGTTGTTGTATTATGTTATATGTTATTTTAATGCAATTATTTGTTGGGTTCAATCTAGATCTTTATGAATCTTTTTTGTCCTGATTGTGATTCTTTCTTGCACAACTGGTGGTACTAAACCAATTGAACTTGCTTCAAAATTATGTTGGATAACCTAAGTATGTGTGTTTGCTTTTCTGTAGGGGGCAAATACTGCACATAATGAAGAAGAAAAAAGTCTGGTTATGTATCCTCGACTATTACAAATGGCTTCCGTTTCTCTTTCAGAGGTCTGATTCAAAACCTAGGAAGTATTACTCACAATGTGTCAAAGTATTGAAAGCATAAGTTTGATGTTCTTATGCACAGAGAGATGTGGAGCAAAATGTGTCAAAGTTTTGGGAGGAACCATATCCTGAGGCATCCATGTGGAAACCTTGTGCAGATAAGAGCATCAAAAGGTACATCTGTTTTAATGTCACATTTTTTACAATAAGTGATTCATGGGGACATTTTTGACCATTTATATTTGTCAGGGCAGGGACAATGAACAATCGAGCTGGTTTCATATTGGTCAGTGCAAATGGAGGACTAAATCAACAACGAGTTGCTGTAAGAGAATTTATTTCGTTTTCCTTTATATTCTTTCGTTCATGCTAATATTTTCTTGCTATGTGCAGGTCTGTAATGCTGTAGCTGTAGCGTCTCTGCTAAATGCAACATTAGTAATTCCCAGATTTCTGTATAGCAACGTATGGAAGGATCCCAGGTGACTATGGAATTGTTTTATTGTCATCGAAAAATATATTCATCCATGTAATAAAAGAGTAATTTTTTTCGATGGACCTAATTATTCCAGCCAGTTCAGTGACATATATCAAGAAGAGACTTTTATCAACATGCTAAAGGATGATGTAGATATTGTAAAGGAGCTACCTTCTCATCTTCAATCCACTGATTTTGAGGCCATTGGTAGTCTAGTATGTTTGCCCTATTCAACTTTTCGACTAAAAATGCTTTTGCAGAGCAATTTTTTTAAGGCCCCTTCAATACTGCCTTTCTCAGGTAACAGATGCAGACCTTTCAAAGGAGGCAACACCTGATGAATATATACAGAATATATTTCCAATTTTATTGCGTAATGGAATTGTTCATTTCCTTGGATTTGGCAACAGACTTGGCTTTGAGTCCTTGCCTTCTGATCTACAGGTAAAAGACAGTAGTCATATAAGGGGTCTCATCTTGTTTTCTGTTTCTGAAATCATGATTATTTTGCAGAAACTCAGATGCAAATGTAACTTCCATGCTTTAAAATTTGTACCGAAAATACAAAATGCAGGCTCGTTGCTGGTGAAGCGGATAAGAAAGCATAGCAGTTCTAGGAACATGTTGGAGAAACAGCTTCTTGGAAGCTTCATTTCAAGTGTCCCTCCAACAGAAAGTCCTTCCAAATATCTTGCATTGCATATGAGGTTTGAAGTAGATATGGTGGCCTATTCGATGTGTGATTTTGGAGGTGGTGAAAACGAGAGAAGGGAACTCGAAGCTTACAGAGAAGAGCACTTCCCTTTGCTTCTTGAGCGTTTGAAGAAAATGAAGTATGCGGTCTTCAAATTCTCTACCTTAGTTTACTTATTTCATTGTTTTTCTCATTTTCTTATGTTCTTGTATAATGGCTAGCAGGCCCATTTCTCCAGTAGAATTGAGAAAGACAGGACGATGTCCATTGACACCGGAAGAAGCAGCACTTGTTCTTGCAGGTCTAGGGTTTAACAGTGGGACTTATATCTATCTTGCGGGATCCCAGATTTACGGAGGGAAAACGAGGATGCATCCTCTAATGAGTCTCTATCCGAATCTGGTAACGAAAGAAGATCTCCTATCACCCAGTGAAGTGGCTCCTTTCAAGAACTTTTCATCTCAGCTTGCAGCCTTGGACTTCATAGCCTGTGCTGTTTCTGATGTGTTTGCCATCACTGATTCTGGGAGCCAGCTGTCGTCTCTAGTGTCTGGTTTCCGAACATATTACGGTGAAGGAGACGCCCCCACGTTGCGCCCTAGCAAGAAGAGGCTCGCAGCAATTTTGCAAGACTACAGCACCATCAGGTGGCACAGTTTTGACAGGAGAGTGAAGAAGATGATCGAAGAAGGCCAAAGAGTGCGTACGAGACGCCCTGGAAGAAGCATTTATCGACAGCCAAGGTGTAAAGAATGCATGTGCAAGTATCATCAATAGTGTTTTTCCAATGATGTGTTTGTATATTCTTCTTTTATGTTTTCACTGAATCATGTGAGATGATACCATACCAAGAAGCTGATAAAATGAAGTTTTATTGGATTAAACTGGAATAACCCAAAGCAATTGAGTCTTGGAAATAAATGAAAAAATAATTAATTGACAGAGGAGGCTAATCTGTCACTGACACAAAATCCAGTTTATAAGATCATGATGGAGGAAAAAATCTATTGAGATTGAAAGGTAAAGTGTAAAACTCTTCGTTCCGAGTGTCTCCTTTGAAAGTTCTGAACTTGGCCCACCATGGCATTCCACGGTCCTTGGCAGTGTCTTTATAATCAAGTGTGTTGTCCAGGAATACTGCTACCATTAAGGCCACTGTTGGGGCCGACAAAAATATCGTGTTGAGGAAATCATTGAACTGCATTTGCATGGAAACACAGAATTTAAACTTAGTCAGCTCATTAGAAGTTTTTTCACTTGTTTAATGGGAAAAATGAAGTGAAACTAAACCCACCCATCCAGCTTTGGTATGAGACGGACCATGAAGAGCACCAGTAGTATATTCTCTGAAGTATTCGGGAATGGATAATCCAAGAAAGAGGGACACACCCGTGATGAAGAGGTTTCTCATCGAATTCATGTTTGTGAATTGTAAGAACGATAATCCCACCGAAGCTGGATATATATGGTGATAAACAATCAGATGATGGGAAAATGGAGATAGGGCAATGAAGAACATGTCATAGAGTCTCGTCTCAGACATATAGTACTTACCCACAAGACCAAACATAATACAGTATGCAGCTGCAAATATTGTGAAAGGTATTGAAGCAAACAATGCTCCAAATTTCCCTACACATATGGAGAAATTTTTTTTATTACCGTCATGTTGCTTAACAATTCTTAGTCACTTGATGGACAGTGGTATACTTACCCAAAATTGCAAAGAAGATCATGAAACCAGCTGAAATTTGAATTACTCGTCTACTGCCAACTCGCGTGCTTCCAAGAAGACCAATATTTTCCCTGATATTATATAAAAATATTAGAGAAGAGTTTATTATCCTATATCATCCATTGAAGCTGATCATGAAATACTTACACAGAGACCGTGGATCCAGTTACTGTACCAAACAATCCATCCAACAAGATTCCGATGCCCTGCACATTTAAAGTTCATGCTAAGTTTCTAATGATGGAAGCTTCTTTGAAGGCATTATTAATTTAGAGTGCATTTAATAAGGTAAGTAACCTGCCACCCTATTCCACGGCTAAGAACATGAGCAGGAGGTGGAGTGGCGCTTGCCAAACGAGATGCTGCCTTATATGCTCCTGTTGACTGCACAAAACACATCAAAGAATTAATCACCGATCCGAAAATCACACATTAGAAATCTCGAAGATATGTATGTAGAGTTATATTACCTCAATCAAGGAGACTAATACAGCAGACATCATTCCAAATGCATGTCCAGCATCAAATGTAGGCGCGCCCCACTGAAGCGGATATGGGATTTTGATCCTATTGGGCAATTTTTAAGAGCAATCATGAGTTGTGAATTCTGTTATAGAATGATCCGTGGACTAGTTTGTTGATACTAACCATGGTGCAGAAGAAATTAGGTTGGCTTTATCAGTACGACAGTTTAGTTGGGTTAACTCGGGGTGGTGTTTGTATGCACCACTAGCTGTTAAGAGGTGTGCATATGCCCATATTACAGTTACCGAAATTAGAAGAGCAAATCGCTCCAATACTGGGATTTCCTTTGCTTGGAAGTGCTTCAAGTACTGTCCAACAAAATAACACAAATATGAATATCAGCATAATCACAGACACATGTAACTGAAATAAAAGCTGTTTTACAGTTTCATGAATTGCAAAGTATCATTTAAACAACAGCAATAGGGCTCAAGAATCGAATCAAGTTTAAAATGAATAAGGAACTTTTGGATGACCTACGATGACTTATTCTTGCAATTCATTTGGACAGAAACTCCTCTTTCAAGAAAAACCTGATTAATTAATGAATCTTATCACAGCAAAAGGAATATATTTACTTTTAGATATATCAGGATATTTACAGATAGGCTCATTTATCAGTTCCATGTTTCGTTTTATCCTACTTAAGTCTGAGTCATTTGCAATTGAACGAGTACATGCCAAATTTCCTAACGAGCTATTTGTGGAAATCTTGGAGATATCTAAGATTAATATCATCACCTGGGAGAAGGCAACAAATAAGATGAACATCGGAATGCCAATTTCCACACATCGCCCAACCTGATAATAAATAATCCACCAGAAACTGTTTTAGTAGAAGCCAATCATATAGTCTAGCTAATAATATGAAAACGACGATATTTTCAGCATTTGGAACTGAAATTTTGACGTACCACAGGGAAGCCTCTATCAAACAGACCAAAACCCACTAGTGAAATTACTGGAACCATCCCGACTGGACTGAAAAATCTGAAGAAACCATTTTCTTTCTTTCAATCAACCCACACAAGAAACAGAGATCATAATGTTCGAGTGTGTTATTATCTCCATAAAAGCAATACCTTGAACATATAGCCCACAGCTGGCTGTAGCCCAAGATAATCTGCACGCTCGACGCTACGATTAGCGCACCTTGTATTGCTCGCATTGTATTCAGAAATCTCTACAAGTCGAAAACAATCCATCAATTGTCATTCGTAGAGATTATACAAGTCCAAAAAAATTGAGACATATTTCATCAAAACATTGTTTCTATGAGAAGCTTAAATAAGAAATATCAACATTTTAACATGACATTACATGACAACTGAATGATGAACCTCAAACTTCTTGAAGTAAACTTTTAACAAGTATTACTATTTACAGAACCAAACTCATTTAGCATTAAACAGAAGATGCAAATTAGATTTCATGGTTCATGTAAGATGATACAGTTCATGTTGATACAAATTCATGTAGATGACATCAGAAACAAACATAAAAGAAAAGAGAGTTGTGAGGAAAACCACATACCATGTGAGGATCTGAAATTCTTTGGAGGGATGGATCATGGATTATTGAAATTATAGGTACCATAAATGCCCATGACCCTCCAATAACAGTAGGTAATCTGGTTCCAAACAACGTTTGTAGCAGTGTGTTTATTCCTTCAACAAATAGCAAAGTTTGAACTACTCTCACTTTATCACCCTGATCACGAACATCACAAGAAAAACCACTCAAAAACATTAAAACACATAATCTTGAATGTCACACAGCTTGATCAAGAAAATCTGCCTTCATGATCAAGAATCTTCAAAATCAAGAAAAGAAAAGGTAGAATCATAAAAAACAACTGCCTTCTCATCAAGAATCTTGAAAATCAAGAAAACAAGAAATCAAGAAAATAAGTAGAACTATAAAATGATAATAATATGGCTTACATCGGTTCCTCCCATTAATGGAACAAGAAAAGTAGGGATCATCACTGCAGTTCCTATTGCTAAAATATAATGTTGGAATCCAAGAGCAATTGCCTCCGCTGTTTCCCATGCATAAACCAAACAAGAAAGATGTTATATTTATATAAAAGAGAAAAACGCCAAAAAAAATAAATAAATATGAATCAAGAATCCGTATCTACCCCAAGAAGGATTAGAATCAATGCAATACTCCAAGCCTTGAAGCTGGTCCATAGGAGGATGACTAATTTCCTCTGGTTTAGGAGCAGCCGCCATTGCTAAACTCACTTCCCTTCACAACCTTACCTTCTTTTCCAAAGGGATTCAACAAATCAATAACTTAGTAAGACTTGATGCAAAACAAACAAGTCTTGGTTCAGAGTAATGGGATATGAATTAATCAGATTGGAAGTAAAAGAAAAGCAAAAAAAGAGAAAAGCAGAAAAAGTTGACACTGAGAGGGGCAAAAGAGAGAGTCAATGTGATTGGACCGAAATAGTGTGTACTATAAATATGAGTATATAGGCGGTCGGAAAGATTGAGAGAGAGAGAGAGAGAGTGGAGTTGAAGGCCACTCAGAAGCTTTTTGTACATAGGAGTTCTTGATTTGCTTTCTTCGTTTTTCTTTTGATAGTGAATGTTCCGTTAACCTGTTCTTAGTTCCCGAAATTGCCCCTCAAGGAACTGCCAAACCAGATGTTACCGTTAGGCTCTGCCTTTCTGCTGTACTTCTAAAACATGTATAAATATTTTTTTAACTTATTAATCTCTCTTATTAAGTAACTTTTCGAGACTCACAAGATTTTGATTTTGAATACCTGGACAAAGAAAATGGGTTTTTTTTTTTTGTTTCCCTTTATTAGCGACTGAACAGTTTCATTTATTGAAAAAAAAAAGGTAAAATTACAGTGCAATAAAAGAAATGAAGAAAATCTTTCAATTTAGTCGATCTTTTATTAGATCATCAATTTTAACATTACTCATAAAATGATATCACAAATACACTCAATATGAATTACTGGTAATCTGTAAAAAAAAATGATAGTATTAAAATAAAGAGGTATCAAGTAATTGGATAATCATCAAAATTTAAAAAAAAAAAATTTTAACCAAAAGATAATTGGACCACACAATGTGGAGAAAAGAGTATGTAGATACAGATTCATATAGTGCATTCTTCTCTTTTTTACATACAAGCTTTTCCTAGGATTTGAACAAAATAATTTTTGGAAAAACTGAACTGATTTGATTAATATATTATATTAGATATCTGATTACAGAAATTTGATTGGAAAATTTGAGTAACATACATTCAATCCTTCAACCATTTGATTATTTTCTTAATACTATTTTCATGTTATTTTGTGGATTATTAAAGTATGCAGGTGTCTCCGGTAGTCATACTTGTATATTTGAAAAAAGATTTTCCTAAATCTCTCAAACGAAATAACAAGATTAATTGATTCCTTTGAAAGCAATAAGATTAGTAAAATTTCAAAGCATAAAAGTCAATAGGGAAAAAAGGAGAGATTGCATCAATATGGGATATACTTTGTCAGATTCAAAAGTTGAAAGTTCTTTCCAGGTAATAATGTTTGTGATTAGATTAGTAAAATTATGCTTTAGACAATAGTTAAGATTAAATTAGAGAGGATCCGACGTGTGAAAGGGGAATAACAATATCAACGTCTCTCTTGCCTGCCACCTGCTTTGAAATTCGAGCCACTCTGCTCTCACAAAGCCTAATTTCTCTCCTTGTTTTATTTTTATGGTTGGGGCCCCACGATGCAAAATTCATGGCATTTAACCCTCCTACCTGCCCAACCAACATTCAAATCTTTTTATTCTAATTATACTTAGGGCAATGATGAAAAATATAATCTCAGTGCAAATTGTATTTGGAAAATCAAAATTTATAATTTTATGTTTACATAATTAAAAACAATAACTATATTGTAATTTGTCATAATTGCACCTGTTCACCTGTCTTAAAGTAAGTCAAACTTTGAAACTATATATATATATATATATATAAATGAATGATAATTGCAAGAATCTGCAAAATACAAATTAAAATAGAGGGTTAAAACTTTAAACCTTGAGCAACCAGACAAGGAGCGCAGTTGCAGTTCAAAATGAATGGCCACCAATTCCATAAAACTGTCATTTTCCTAAAATTGAATGCGAAAACAACAGCTGCTGCCCCATGTGGTAAAAATGGGAAATCCCATAAATTTAACTGGTTTAACTTCTCGATCATCATTCACATTTCTTCATCAAAATTACGCATCACCAATCAGACACTTATGTATGGTACAATATTTAAATGCAGATAATGATGAGCATTGAGGATGCTGGGGACAGATAGATTCTGATATAAGATATAAATAGGCAGAGAAGAAATACATACTTTGTGATAAAGGAGATGTTTATTAAAGAGGGATTTTTGGCACCTTTGAAATTTATATTGACAACGAAATGCACTAAAACTATAACAAAAAAGAATTACATAATGATGGTCTGAATAACTAGGAATTAGATAATACCTGGTAGGACCCACCCTTGCTCTTACCTTATATCAACAATGATTTTTTTTGACTCAAAAGGACGGATATAAGACTACGATAAACAGTAATTGACTTAAAGTAAGGATAAAAGACCATGAAAAATAAAAAATATTACAACGTATCATGAAAGATGGAACCCACTACACCAAGCACACAATGGATCATAAAGCATCTTCCATTAAGATGAAAAATAATAACAAGTTGATGGTAAATCATTAAGTATTTCACTATATAAGGATGAACCAGGTGATTAAAAAGATTATCATGAAAAATAATAAAATTTCTCATGTATAAAAATATGTTTCCATCACGTGATACAAGCTTATAATCTCTGCAAAAGCCACTCCTTTCATCTTCATGTAAGTAGCTATGCTATTATGAATGTCATGGTTTATAATAGTCAGAACAACTAATCTTATCTTCTATCTGACCTTTTATCACTAGATCGCTTATCTTCTGCCTCCTTTCTTCTCTGTTGCCTATCATCATACAAATATGACACGTGTTAATATCCAAATACAAAATATTGTGGTATGCAAGTGCATTTACCGACCAATTATCTTTTAACGTCAACCAGATGATGGGATCATTTAGTAGAGACACATTTCTAATCTCATTTCACCCAAGGGAAAGTAAAATTAGAAAGACCATATTGAAATAAATGGAGGAAGAAGTAAAGACAATACGGATGAGAAAATTCTAAAACAGAACTTACGCAAAAGCAGAGTATCCACTACCAGCTTTAGCAGCAGATAGAAGTGCTGCATGAGCACCAACAGCAGAAGGATTTTCTTGCCCCCCAGTGGTCAATGAACTCCTCTGATCAACATCTACCTGAAACCAGAAACATAGAGGCAATTATCTCAAACTCATGATTTTATTACAAGACACAAATCATGTGGAAGTAACTGAACCTTATCCCACTTTGACTTTTTGTTTGGTCTAGCATCCCGAGCAGTGACATCTGAAGCGGCTGATGTTACATTTAATACACCACCAACGGCAGACAATCCTGCAGAAGGAATAACATTGGTTAATTCTTTAAATCTAAACCACATAAAGGAATGTGACAAAATAATAGGCTAAAGAGTTATTTAAGCACCTGGAGTTGGTATGTTGATTTTTGGCGTAGGAACAACAATTCCTGGCTGTATTCCTCCGGGAGTAAAGTCTAACTTTTGGCATTTCTTCCTTTCTTGCTCTTTCCTTTCCAATTCCCGTCTCATGTCAGCTTCTACAGGAGAGAGTAAAAATAGCAATTATTCTACAGAAGGCAAGAAAACCACCAGCTTCTAACACTTAAGTTTTTCATTTCCTAAAGGAAAATTAGCAATTAGTGCATAGAAGATGAAGAAACCACCAGCAATCATACAAGCAGCCAAAAAACTCAAAGAATCCAAGACAGGTGACACGGAATGTTACTAAAACAATCATAGAAAGTCAAATGCAAGTTCATAATAGGCCATGTACAATTACTCAGTAAAGTCAGAACTATTGTACCGATACCCTGGTAAAGTTTATAAGCTATCAAAACTCTCATACCATGTTTTAACACAGGATTAGCAAAACCAAACACCCAAAAACCTGTTCACTGATCATAACATCACCCAATCTCAGGTCCCAAACAAAATAATAAAACAAATTAACCAATGGAGTAGAGTGAGACAAAATCCAAAGACATTAGGGATCAAACCTATTTCATCATAGAAATCGCTTTTGTCATATCCATGAGGGTCAAAGACATCTTTGCGGAAGCAAGATCCTATCTGATCAATATCTTGGTAAGTCACAGCATGCAGCAGGAAATCGGGGTTTCGATATTCCTTTCTATTTCGCACCTCCGAATTGAAGCTTCGTCCAGTATTCTTCTTTACATTAAGAAACCTAATAATCTTCTCCTACAGCAACAAAGAGAAGAGAAAATCAACTATGTATTAAGAATAATCTGAGGAATAAAGACATCATAGCACATAATATGAAAACATTGTAAACATTAATGGAGAGATTCTACAAATTATGTCCCCATTTAAAGATGCAAGAGTGGCATAGACCAAATTTGCAGGATTTCTGAAGCAAGTCAGGAACCTTTGCACTAAGTTTTAAAAATAATAACTCAAGAGATGAACTGTAATGGTGCAGCAGTATCTGAAAAGAAACCTTGATGATGCCCAAAGACAATCATGGTATGAGTTGATGAACCAGAGGCTCTTATTTCACTGAATCTGACTCAGAAAATTAACTCATACTACAGTAAATAATTAAACCTCAGCCACTGTCACTGAGATGGGTTTTAGAGCACAACTATTGCTCCATCAATGCATAACTTAGCTCGTCAAATTAACATTTTAATATTTTTCATGCTCCAAATAGTAATTATTACGACATTCTTTCCTAGTCTTGTGTTGCTTTATGTTACTGCATGTGCATTAAAGAAGCTCCTGAACAATGAAACCACATGATGATACCCATTAAGGCCATTTCTAAATAAGCCATGTCTGGCAATCTGCAGAATAACAGCTAATCTACTGTCGTTAATCTCAACACCTTTCATAGAATCTGATAAAACTAATGGGAAATATCAACATCAGTCATGTAAGTTGCCAACTCAAGAACAATAGTAAATGATTAATTCAGTGCCTGCCCCAATTCAGAAGTTTAGGTTTTGTACTTTAATAATGTGGCCAGGTTTAAGTGAATCAAAAATTCTCACAAGTTACATTATAGCTGATGCAGTATCATAATAGAGTAGTTCTTCTAGCCGGGACAAGGCACTTACTTGTAGTTCTTCAGAACATCTGGCCTTGGGAGGTGGAGGAAGAAACTTGTCTAATGGATCAAAATCCTTTTGGTCTTCAACAGAAACCATAGCAGTATCCTCAGACCCTGCAGATTCTGATTCATTTACTGTGTAATTCATGCCATCTGATTCAAGCTGTTCAGCTGGTTCCAAAGGTTGAGGAGTTGTTGCTTGAGTGCTAGGTGTTGACAGGCGAGCTATTCCTGGTGAACTTTTTTCTCGTGACTCGCCTAAAGCACAAGCAATAAGTATAAATACTGTAGAGTAAACCTCTGAGCACCTTGAAAATATGTTCTTCAGCATGGATGAAAATAAATACAATCAAACTCTTCCAATTTCATAGTCAATAAAACACAGCAAATCATATATTCAATGAATTTGAATCTCGCAACAATTGTTGAATTCGGTCTTAGGTTTTCCTAGTGAACCAATCTAATCAAATAAAAATATATTATAATATAAATTTGTTAATGTTTTTGAAGCTCAAGAACTGGTTAAGACATGTGACCTATAGATGACTAGGAAGGTGTGAAGAGACTAGAGTTGACAAGTTGGGAAAGGGAAAATCTAAAAAGAATAGGAATAAAACTATAAGAAAAGACACATTATATTTACAAAAATGAACATGATTGCAAAATATAATACATATGGCAGAGAGCACATAGTGGGATAAAGGCTTGGTTTTGGTCATCATTGTTGTTGTAATATATGCATTGTAGAAAACATATGTGGCACACACCCGCTTATGTAATAGGGATTAAAGGTAATAATTATGAATAGCAAGAGTGCACAAATAGAACGGTGGTGTCACAAAAAGGTTATCTGTCGAGACTTTTAACCATTCAATTATCAAATCACTGTCCTTACTTATCCAGTCTTTGGTTTCAAGAGTCGTACTGGTAAGAGCTCTTGAATTCAGTTTCTGCCAGAGAAGAATCCTAAAAGTTACATTCAGTTCTCAAGAATATTATGCCA
Source organism: Scutellaria barbata (assembly GCA_028654395.1). Classification (NCBI taxonomy): domain Eukaryota; kingdom Viridiplantae; phylum Streptophyta; class Magnoliopsida; order Lamiales; family Lamiaceae; genus Scutellaria; species Scutellaria barbata. The sequence goes on from JACJVH010000206.1 coordinate 46,825, forward strand.
TGAAATCCAGATGAATATGGAAGTCATATAAGAGTATAAAGACTGCAATCAAAAGCCCCACATACCATCACTACTTTGAAGTAGCTCCCCATACATTACTCGACCAGTCTCCGGGATTTCACCTTCCTACCATAACAAATGAATAATCAAACTTAAAATTTAAAGTAAACTGAATTTCCAACATATCTAATTGCACGGAAATAACATGCAAACCTCAGCTTCCGGAGACATTGCGCCCTCTTCATGGCCATAGTCCACAATAGTCAATCGACTCTTTTGAATCTGAACAGCATTCGACTCGAAACCAACCGCCGGTTGTTGCTGCCTCTGTTGAGGTGAAGAAAAGGGAGCTAGCTGCGGAGTTGCAGATGCTGAAGAAGTACCATAATGAAAGGCCTTACTAGGAGTGGAATTGTCATTCAAAACGCTTTCTTCCTGTTGCCGCGACGTATTTCCATTGCCGTAATCATCAATACCGATGCTATCATTCACTGTAACGGCATCCAACGCCGGAGATGGAATACCCACTTCATGAAAATCTTCTTTCTCTTCATCGAGGTCTTCTATTTCATCATCTTCATCGCCGTACATTGAGAGCAAGGCTATGCCCTCAGATGCTTTCTTCTCCGAATCCATTCCCCCAAATTGAACCCTAATCTAGGTTTTCCCCCCTAATACTCTTTTTTATTTTGAATTGACTTTAACCTTGGATCTGTATTTGGAGAGGCTATAATTGAAAGATTTTGCAGACTTAGGGTTTATATTTGAAATCTAAAACGGGAGGGTTTTTGTAGGATCGTTTTGCGAAGGAAGGAGAACAATACACAATTCCGTGTTTCTATTTCCCTCCCTCGTTAAATCTTCTTTATACAACATTATAATTAAAATCTTAAAAGTATATTTAAATCTAAAAAATAGACACCTGAAAATAAAAATATATAATTAGAAATAAAATCTTTTAATAATTTGAATAGATGTGAATACAGCTAAAATAATATAAAAAATTTCAAGAAATCGAAGAATAATCAAATAAAATCGAGAAAAAAACATTTAACATATCTAAAATTATTTTATGGATTTTCTTCTTTCCCCTTCTTTCTCATTTGATAAATTGCGATTTACTAAATTATTTTAGAGTTATTTAATAATTTTAAATTTATAACATAATTTTCATTTTATTTTGTTACCTTAACAAATTTAGATTTTATTTGATTTATTGCCTTAGACAATTTAAAAAAAAAAAAAGAAAAAAAAAGTGCAATGAAAGAGATTACTGATTAGTCATTTATCAATTAGTTGGAATTTGGAACGGATTTCCTTTCTTTTATTAAAACCTAACCCGTATCTCTTTTCCTCACTTGTACAGAACCCACCACCCAGCGACGTCTATCACCGTCATTTGCGCCGTCTTCAATCTGCCCACTGCCGCCAGAAATCCGCCTCCAGATCGTTGTTTCCAGTTTAGCCTGCCGCTCGACTACACACAGCCGTATTCCCTCTCCTTTACTTTCTTTTTTCTTTTTCACGCATATGCCCTAACCCTCCCTGTTCACATTTTAAACTTGTTTTCGTAATAATGTTGGGCATCAATCGTATTGATTTGGGTTTACCTTTTCTGATTACAAATTGACAATTGATATGTATTCAAGGTGTTTGTCAAAGAGAAAGGTAATTGGGAACCATTATATATTTACCCTTTTCTTTTCTATCTTCGTTTTTTGATGCATTCATAATTAATTCTTGCCTGTTCAGTTTCAATATTCTGAAATATAGTTAATATTCGTTTACTAACAATTTTTGCTAGAATTAACAGTGGCGAATACATATAATTACGAATTAGGTTAAATTTAAACTGAAATTTGGTCCTATTCTCGGTGCATTGGCAGTGAAATATAATACTTGTTGGCAATCTTATTGATGAGTGCCATGCTATGATTTATTGATATTTGTATGCTGCTAAATGATGTGGCCAGAGGTATTAATAACTTTCGTTTCTGATGTGACAGTTAGTTTCTTGTTATTTAAGATAATCTATCAACTATTTGTTGGATTATAGTCATATGTTTCAAGGTGATTTAACTTTAATTTGCTTGTTCACTCAGGTCTATAGCTCTTTTTCATCTTTCAATTGCTAACCTATGAGGCGAAAGAGATCAGCCACTCAAAATAAACAGCAATCGCCAGGGAAATCATCCCAAATTCCATCTGTGAGTAACTCATCTCGCCCCAATGGGGCATTCCCTTCACGAGCACCTGGTGGCCCTCTTCCCCCAACAGAGGTGAAGTTGAAGTTAAAGAGAACTCGGGCTCAATTTGAAGATGAGGCTGTTCCAGCTGATCCCGTTCTCGCCAATGTCACTCTTGCATTAGCACAGATAGAGAGGCGACTCCAGCGAATGGAGGCCAATCTAGATGCTTTCTACCGTTTCATGAGGTTTGATCCGCCATTTCCTCCCCTGTAGTTGCTCTCATTTTAGGGAAGTCCCTTTTTAACTGCTTATATTTTGTTATTTGATGGAATTTCTCTCTTAGAATTTGGAACACTAGATATTTTTCAATGTTCTTGCAGAAAAATTGAAGAGATCTTGTTCTCCAACCATCATCTGTGGCTAAGTTTTCCTTTTATTATATTCAAGGAAATTCAATTTCAGTTGATCATCGTTGTGAGGTTTTGTGTTTAATTTGGAGTTCTTACGTTAGATTCTAGTATTCCTTGATTATTTTAATTAGTTATTCAGGAAATTTTGGTGTTGGGTAAATTGTTAAGTTCTTCAATTTCTTAAAATTTAGATTAAATGTTCGAATTGCAAGTCTTTTAATCAGTAATATAATTGAATGAAATTTATTAGTAAAATCAGAGTTTGGTTAGATTGAGTTGTTCTAATTTTCAAATTGTCGTAGAGTTCTATTTGTATTGTTTATTGCATTCGGCAGTTGCTGGTTGATTTTGGCAAATATCGATATTAGTATGGATGAAATTTCAATCCAAATTGGACGAAAATTAATAAAATATCTACAAATATTGGGAAAGTAAAAATTATCAAATTAGTAAAAGAAATTGAACAGTGCTTTTATAAATGTATGAAAATCTTTGTTATTATTTATTATTCTAAGTTTCAATTTTTACTCTTACTCTTTTTGGAAAAAATATATGTTTTGATTTTTTATTTTTTTTAACAATCTTGAACAGTTTGAATCTTAGACTAAATTAGTCTTATATGAATATCAAATACAACATTTGAAGATGTAATTTGAGCTCATTCATGGAAAACTGTTGACATATAATCATATATTGAATGAGTCCAATTGGTTTGTATTAGGGGATAAGTTATTCCCCTTTCTTTTAATTGTTTATTTTTGGGGTTGATAAAGGTTTTAATATAAATATATTACATATTGTTTCGAATAATTGAACTTAGTTAAGTGCCTTCATTCTAAGTATTTCATATTGCAAGATTGTGTATCTAAATGTATATTTGAATGCCTAGTTGCCATATTGTAGGGTATTTAATCGGGGCTGTTAATGAGGAGGGTCCAAATTAAATCCATTGGGCCCAAGTGTTGGAAAGAGCCCAATGTAGAGGTGTATAGTTCATTTAACTAGGATGTCCGTTTTAAAGCGAAAGTTTGAAATATTTGTATAAAATAAGATCATTAATATGTTGATGATTGATATTTAAAAATTAAAATAAGCCAAAAAAAAAAGACTTTGTCAAAATATGATATTAATATGTTCATGATTAGAAATTCTATCATAACCAGTACTAATATAATATTTTATAATCAATCTTTGAGAAATCCTTAAAATATTTAATTTCAAACATATTAATCTCAAAAAAAAATTATTCAAACATTGATTAGAATTTAGGATTTCTTGAAAATTAATTAATTTAAAATATTTTTCAATTCTTGATAATTGATTAATTGAATGTTTTTTATTATTTCATTTAATTGATTAATTCAATACTTTTCATGATGTAGCGTTTGTATGGTGTAAGATGCGATATAAAAATATGAGATGGGATCTATATTGATGACGGATTAATTTTATATTTGAGATGAGAATTAATAATAACGTCCGTACATAAAAATGTGAGATGTGAATTGTTAAAAAGATCTATATTGATGATGGGTTATATTTGATTGATAAAAAAAATCTGAAATGTGAGATGTGAATTGTTAAAAAGATCTATATTGATGATGGGTTAGATTTGATTGATTAAAAAAATCTGTATATAAAGTGCTAGCAGGAAAAAAGAATTATGTGTATAAAATAAAATACTAAATATTAAAAAAAGAAATCTCGTACGAACAGTGCGCATTCTGCGCACTCTTCAGGTGCATGTTTGATCAAAACTCTACATATACATATCAAATGCACAATATCAAAAAATTTAATATTTTTTCTTGCAAATTTCTTGTTAATCAAATTAAAGAAAATCATGGTCAAAAGAAACTACAATTTTTTTTACGACATGATATTCTTTTTATTTTTATAATTATATTTTTTTGGAACTCAAAACTACAATTTTTATAATTAATTATTAAAGAAGCCAAGAACAGCTGTATTGCAATTACTTTTTTTTTTTATAATAGAAATATACTAATAAAAATTCTAACTAATAATTTTTTTAATTGTCGGTTAGGTAATTTACATGCAAATTGATAGATATACCAAACAATATATATATATATATATATATATATATATATATGTGTTTGTATTATTATTATTATTATTATTATTATTATTATTATTATTATTATTATTATCAACTAATATATTAGATATTAATTTATTTTTATAAATTTTTATAGCCTTCAATTTTTTTTTCATTTACTGTCGATAGTTTTGCATTTTTTTATTATTTTATTTTATTTAACTTTGTATTATTAACCTATAAAATTTCAGAATTACAAAATTTTTATTAAATAATTATATCTTATAAAAATAAATTATATTTATAATTCTCTATAATCATGATCCAATTATATTTGTATATTCATAAATTATCTCATTATTCATTGATATATTTTTAATAAAATTACTAAAAAATATTTTAACCACAATATTAAAACAATTTGAGGTTTTCAATAAAATAATATATTATAGTTTATAAGATAAATTGTAACTATATTCCAAAAGTAAGATTATGTTACGCATTGGATTCCACTTCATGAAAATATCAATTATATATTTAACTTGTACTATATATAAGAGATGAAATCTATCCTAGCTTACTTTCTTTAGAGAATTTCCATACCCAAAGAATTCTAAAAGGAAATGAAAAATAAGAAATGATGTTGAACGAGTATTTGGATACTACGATTTTCATACCCAAAGAATTCTAAAAGAAAAAGAAAAACAAGAGATGATGTTGAACAATGGTGAACCAGTATTTGGATACTACAATTTTCATACCCAAAGAATTCTAAAAGGAAAAGAAAAACAAGAGATGATGTTGAACAATATTGAACGAGTATTTGGATACTACGATGTTGAACGAGTATTTAGGTACTACAAGCTCGATAGATAATTGTGAGAGACCCAACATTATTTTGGTATATGAAAAAAATTAGAAAATCATGTTGACTTAAATTATTTTCCGTAATATGATACTTAAGTCGAGAGAAATATGGTTACAAATTGGTACAATGACGAAAGTGATAATCCCGTAAAACACATTCAAGATTCAAATCGATAATTTTAAGAATTTATTCAAATTACGACAAAGACACGTGATAATCAAATGTATCGCCAACTATGTGCCTACTTAGTTGAGCATATTTGAGAATCTTCATGTCTCGACATAGAATTAAAATGTTTAATTTATATCTGTTTGATTATCCTATCTTCAATTTGGATCCATTCGATTATCCTATCTTTCTCACAAATCACAATCAATTACCTGTCGGAGATTAATGAGATGCTCAGATGAAAAGAATTTGATTGATCATTTACAGTACAGAATTAAAAAAATATGATACGAAATTAAAAAAAACCAAATGAAATGTAAACATAACTTAAAACGTAAAAATGCTAAGCTAGTTGTCCTAAAATAGAATTGACAACCATCTGTGGGTTGTCAATCATCTTTCGGTGGTTGGTGGAAATACGAATGCACCCCGCCTAAAGTAGTCTATCATAGTCTATCAAGCTGCGAAACTATATTTTTTCATCTGTCATGATCCATTTCAAGGAACGTGAGGATAAACTTTCATTTTAGGAAACGTGAGGATGGACTTCCAGTTCCCGCGGCATCAGTCAGTAGACCTCAGTTCCCGCGGCATCAGTCAGTAGATTATCACTGATGCATTGACAAGTTAAAAACAAAATAAATTATTAAAATTTAATATGGTATTTTAATAAAAAAAATGAAAATATATATACCTTGGAAAGGGTGTTGACAAAAGAGAGGATACAAAATAAAAAACTCTGCCCACATTGTCAATTTCACCGTATAAATGACAAAAGACCTCCCAAGAGAAGTTCTGTTGACATATTTTAAAGCATAGTTCGTATAAATTATTTTGATCTATGCTACATCGTTCAACATTTGACCATAAATTATTTTGATCTGTGCTACATCGTTCAATATTTGACAAATCTGTTCAACTTTAATCTCTGCTATATCGTTCAATATTTGGCCATAGATTATTTTGATCTTTGCTACATCGTTCAACATTTAACAAATCTGTTGAACTTTGCTACATCGTTCAACATGTGACAAATCTGTTGAACTTTGACCTCAATTATATCGTTTAACATTTGACCAATCTGTTCAACTTTGACCCTTCTTCGGAGCCGCAAATACCAAATAAAAGTTTTATCCAACCATGACCAACATCACCCACAAAAGTTGGATCGAATATCACAAATGATTATCGAGACATATTTTATATCATGATTCGATTATATTCGTATATTCATAAATTATCTCATTATTCATTGATATATTTTTAATGAAATTACTAAAAAATATTTTCAACCACAATATTAAAACAATTTGAGATTTTCAATAAAAATATATATTAGTTTATAAGATAAATTCTAACTATACACCAAAAGTAAGATTATGTTATACATTGGATTCCACTTAATGAAAATATCAGTTATATATTTAACTTGTACTATATAAGAGATGAAATCTATCCATAATGAATGTCCAAATTATATATTTAACTTGTACTATATAGATTAAATCTATCCATAATGAACTACTTTCGTTAGAATATTTTCATACCCAAAGAATTCTAAAAAAAAAAGAAAAACAAGAGATGTTGAACGAGTGATGAAATCTATCCATAATCAGCTACTTTCGTTAGTGCATTTTCATACCCAAAGAATTCTAAAATAAAAGGAAAAACAAGAGATGTTGAACGAGTGATGAAATCTATCCATAATGAGCTACTTTTGTTGAAAGTTTTCATACCCCCAAAGAATTATAAAATAAAAAGAAAAACAAGAGATTTCATCACATAATGAGCTACTTCGTTAGAGCATTTTCATACCCAAAGAATTCTAAAATAAAAGGAAAAACAAGAAATGTTGAACGATGTTGAACGAGTGATGAAAACTATCCATAATGAGCTACTTTCATTAGAAAGTTTTCATGAAATTTTTCATACCTCAAAGAATTCTAAAATAAAAGGAAAAATAAGAGATGTTGAACGATGTTGAACATAAAGGAAAAACAAGAGATGTTGAACGATGTTGGAACAAATATTTGGGTACTACAAGCTCAATAGATAATTGTGAAAAACCCAACATTATTTTGGTACATGAAAAAACTTAAGAAAATCGTCTTGACTTGAATTATTTTCCGTAATATGATAATTGAAGTTAAGAGAAATATAGTTTACAAATTAGTACAATGACAAAGGTGATAATCCCATAAAACACATTCAAGACTCAAATCGATAATTTTAAAAATTTATCTGAATTACTATAGAAACACGTGATAATCAAATGCATCACCAACTCTGTGTCTATCTTAGTTGAGCATATTTGAGACTCACATGAAAGCTAATGAAAGTAGAATTTGATTGATCATTTACCGTACATAATTAAAAAAATATGGTACGGAATTTAAAAAAAAAACCAAATGAAATGTTGCTAAGCTAGTTGTCCTAAAATAGAATTGACAATTGCCAATCATCTTATCATTCGGTTGCTTGGTGGAAATACCGACGCACCTTGAAGGTGAAACTATATTTCTGCACCTGTCATGATCTATTTCAGGAACGTGAGGATAGACTTCCTAAAATAGAATTGACAACCATCTGCGGGTTGCCAATCATCTTATCATTCTGTTACTTGGTAGAAGTGGAAATACCGACGCACTTTGAAGGTGAAACTATATTTCTCCACCTGTCATTATCTATTTCACTATATTTCTCCACCTGTCATGATCTATTTCAGGAACGTGAGGATAGACTTCCTAAAATAGAATTGACAACCATCTACGAGTTGCCAATCATCTTATCATTCTGTTGCTTGGTGGAAATACCGACGCACCTTGAAGGTGAAACTATATTTCTCCATCTGTCATGATCTATTTCAGGAACGTGAGGGTTGCCAATCATCTTATCATTCGGTTGCTTGGTGGAAATACCGACGCACCTTGAAGATGAAATTATATTTCTCCACCTGTCATGATCTATTTTGAGGAACGTGAGGATAGACTTCAGTTCGTACTAATAGTCATGTAAAACCAAGATATTGCGGCATTAGTCAATAGATTATCACTGATGCATTCAGAAGCTAAAAACAAAATAAATTATTAAAATTTAACATGGTATTTTAATAAAAAAGAAAATCGAAATATATATACCTTGGAAAGGGTGTTGGCAAAGAGGGGACATAAAATGAAAAACTCTACCCCACATTGTCAATTCTGTCAATTCCCGTATAAAGAGCAATGCCCTTCAATCATCCTTATAACTGATAAAAGACCTCCCAAGAGAGGTCCTGTTAAAGTGTCGTTCAGGGAGATCCTGTTGATAATTTAAAGTGTCGTTCATTATTTTGATCTCTGCGTTCAACATTTGACAAATCTGTTGAACTTTAACCTCTCCTAATAACTGATAAAAGACCTCTTGGGAGAGGTCCTGTTGATAATTTAAAGTGTCGTTCATTATTTTGATCTCTGCGTTCAACATTTGACAAATCTGTTGAACTTTAACCTCTCCGTTGAACTTTAACCTCTCCTACTTCGTTCAATTTGACCATAAAAACATTTGACAAATCTGTTGAACTTTGACTGATTATCACTGACAAGCTAAAAACAAAATAAATTATTAAAATTTAACATGATATTTTAATAAAAAAGAAAATTGAAATATATACTTTGGAAAGGGTGTTAGCAAAGAGGGGATACAAAATGAAAAACTTTGCCCACATTGTCAATTTCGTGTGAAGAGCAATGCCCTCCAATCATCTGACAAAAGACCTCCCAACTGAGATTCTGTTGACATATTTTAAAGTGTCGTTCGTATAAATTATTTTGATCTCTGTTATATCGTTCAACATTTGACAAATTTGTTGAACATTGACCTCTGCTACATCGTTCAACATTTTACCATAGATTATTTTACCTGTGCTACATCGTTCAACATTGACAAATGTTGAACTTTGACCTCTGCTACATAAATTATTTTACTTGTGCTACATCGTTCAATATTTGACAAATGTTGAACTTTGACCTCTGCTACATCGTTCAACAGTTGACCAATGTGTTGAACTTTGGCCACTTCTTTGGAGTCGCAAACACCAAATAAAACTTCAACAGTTACCAATGTGTTGAACTTTGACCACTACTTCGAAGTCGCAAACACCAAATAAAACTTTTATCCAAGCATGACCAGCATTATCCAAATATGACCAACATCACCCACGGAAGCTAGGTCGGATATAATAAATGATTATCCAGACATATTTTATATCACGATCTGATTATATTCGTATATTCATAAATATTTGTATATTCATAAATTATCTTATTATTCATGAATGTACTTTTAATGAAATTACTAAAAAATATTTTTAACCATAATATAAAAACAATTTGAGGCTTTCAATAAAAAAAATGTATTATAGATTATAAGATAAATTCTAAATATATTCCAAAAGAAAGATTATGTTACATATTCGATTCCACCTCATGAAAATATCAATTATATTTTTAACTTGTACTATATATAAGAGATGAAATCTATCCAAAATAATCTACTTTCGTTAGAGCATTTTTCATACCCAAAAAATTTTAAAAGAAAAAGAAAAACAAGAGATGTTGAATGATGTTGAACAAGTATTTCGGTAAGTTGAATGATGTTGAACAAGTATTTCGGTAGTATTTCGGTGCTTCAAGCTCGATAGACAATTGTGAGGGGCCCAACATTATTTTGGTACATGAAAAAATTTAAGAAAATCATGTTGACTTGTATTATTTTACATAATATGATAGTTGAAGACGAGGCAAATATGGTTTGGTACAATAACGAAGATCATAATCCCGTAAAACACATTCAAGACACAAATCGATAATTTCAAAAATTTATCCGAATTACTACAGTGATCAAATGCTGAAATTGATAATTTTAAGAATTTATCCGAATTACTACAAATGCATCACAAACTTTGTACCTAGTTAGTTGAGTATTGAACATATGTTGGGAACACCTGTTTGATTATCCCCTAGTAGAATTAAAATGCCTGTTTGAACATATTTTGGGAACACCTGTTTGATTATCCTAGTATAATTAAAATGCCTTTGTTTGATTATTCTATCTTTAATTTGCATTTGTTTGATTATTATATCTTTCTTTCAAATCACAATTAATTATCTGCCGTGTGACCGTGTGAAGCTGCGAAACTATATTTCTCCACTTGTCATGATCCATTTTAGGAAATGTGAGGATAAGCTTACCATCTGAAGTAGTCTATCAAGTTGTGCAACTATATTTCTCCACCTGTCATCCATTTCAGAAACTAATTTTGTACAAAATAAATTTTTGTAATTGTCAAAACAACGATGAAAAATGTTAGTATAGGGATAGTACAATCAAAACAACAATAAAATCGTCAAAACAACAATGAAATATGTTAGTTTATACATTCACATATATTGAAAAACAACAATAAAAAATGTTAACAATGAAAAATGTTAGATTATACATATTGAAAATTGTCAAAATAATAATGAAAAATGTTAACAACAATGAAAAATGTTTGATATGTAATTGTCAAAATAATAATGAAAAATGTTAGATTATACATATCATATATATTGAAAAACAAAGTAGCTGAAAAAATATTATTTGTGGTATTTATCATTTTTTAGAATATGTAATTTTTATAAAAGCAAAACAGTTAGATATATTTTTATGTCGATATTGAAAATATATCAATATTCATATCAGTTATGCATGAATTCATTTAAAACTTGTCGATAGTATCGATATCAATCCAAATATCTACATATCAATATTTAACTTATATATGAATTTATTTAGAAATTTTCGATATAACTTATGTATGAATTCATTTAGAAATTGTCGATATTATCGACATCAATTTGAAATATGTATTATCAATATTTAACTTATCTAGAACATGTCGATGTTATCGATATCAATCATATCAGTTGCAATATCTATATATCAATTTAATTTATCAATATCAATCATATAAGTTGTTATATGCATAAATCAAATATATAAATTATCGATTTCAATATCGACTATCATATCATTTTCAATATCAATATGACGATATATATCATTTTTAAAAATTACTTTAAAATATCTATATATCAATCAATATGAATCATATCAGTTGTCATATGCATAAATCAATATATAAATTATCGATAATATTTTAAATTTGCTTTTCTAATCATCTATATCATTCCTTATAATTTACGATCACAATTTTTTTTTTTTTTGTAATTTTGCTCATAATTTATGATCACAATTTTTTGTACATATATCAAAGTTTTTATTATTGTTAATAATATGTATGATCTGTGTAATTAATCATGATTTTTATTATTATTCAAACAAAATATGATATTATTTAACATTTTAATTGTATAAAATTAAATCCCTAAGTTAAAAGAAAAATTATGAACAAAAGTATTCAACCCTAAGTTAAAAGAAAGATTATGAACAAAAGCATAGGTTACTAACATATGATTGAAAGATTATGAAAAAAAGTATGCACTCACGAAGTTGCTCGTAATCCTAAATCAATTAAAAAATTTAATAATTAATATCATATTAAATATAATTAAAATCAAATAAAAGCTCAAAATTACTTACCTCAGCAGAAAATGGCGCGTTTACAAGTTCAACACGACGCAAGGCACAATATCTCTTGAAGCACGGAAAGCCCGATGGCCTCTTCATGAACTCTGCAATCTTCAGCCAATCGTGATGGTGGAGTCCCACCGCCTTTCTCAGCAGGTCATCCTCCTCCGGAGTCCATGGTCGACTCCGGTAGAGGGTCATCAGCCTACTGCAATCAAAAACAATGAAAAATGTTAGATGTTAGATTATGCATGTCATGTGTATTGAAAAATTAAGAACATACTTACATATGTAAAAGCTGATCATCCTCGGACAAGTGTGAAAATCCTAATAAATAAAACAATTATTAGCTAAAAACCAAGTTTACATCCAATCCAATAATACGTAAAAAATCTTGTTTGGTAGAGTTTTGAACACACAGAAATGAAGAAGAAAAAGGAAATACCAATCGACATTTATGCTTGCAAAACTACAACTTCGAGGGGAAAAATGAGCGGGTAATTTTCTAACCGTATTAACTTCATAATATTAATAATTATTGGATTAACCAAGAATGATTTAACATTCTTGGCATTTTTCCCCACCTTACATACAATACAAGCAAAGGTCCTTTATCGATCATAAATACAAATAAAGATTAATGATCATTTAGTTGGCCGGATTACAGAACATTGATGTAAAAGAACAAATCTTCAGATAACTTTAAATCCTATTCATGATTCAATCAGTTTGGCTGTAAATCAAAGGCATGTTTGCTCATTTTTCTTTGGTAATGCAATTACAATCAGTAAAATGGACTAGTAAGTTAAAGAAATGTTCTCTAAAAGACACCAACAATACACACATGTGACTTATATTTAAGTGTTAAAAAGAGACAACACATGTTTTACTGCGGGAATTTGTCACAAACGGCTGAAAATCTCAGGTGTGGGCTACATTCAATCAATAATCACACCATGTCCATCAATATCTATCACTTATTTACAGATATTTTTCACTTATTTAAAGCTATGATCATACAATACAATACAAAGTTATCCTATAATGATCATTATGATTTCTTCCAATAAAGATTAGCGACATGAAAGAGAACAAAACGAGAAAAAAAATATATAGCACAAGGAAGCACAATTTTTTGAGAAGAACTCAAGCCGTAATCTTTTTTTCTATTTTTTCTTTTTTTTTCTCATTTCACACGACTGAAATCTTTTCAACCAGTTCTGCTGAGGAATTTTAATTTAATCGACGATGGAAAATATCGACAAATATTCTTCAAAATTTTGCTCTATATAAAAGATATTGGAAAATATCGACTAATATTCTTCAAAATATAAAGAAACAAATCAAAGGAAAATATATTGGAAAATATCGACAAATATTCTTCAAAATACAAAGAAACAAGTCAAAGGAAAATATCGTCAAATAAATATTCTTCCATGCATATCTAATCTCAATAGTTTCGGCTTATATTTTTTTTTACATTCATAGTTCTTAAGGTCTAAATATATATTATTTGATATTTTATCTTTGTTAGTATTCAAATTAACACTTCATGGAAGAAGAATCCACCTCTTGTTGTCGATTGAATTTTGAAGATGTTAATGAAGAACAAAAGAAAGTTCGTGCGATGTTAATGAATTCTGTCAAAATATAGTGTTCAACCATATAAGTGAGAAAAAGATTTAAAAAGTACTACTTTGTCAATACCTAAAGAATTGATTGCGAAAATTGGTATGGAGTTTGATATTGAAGAAGATGCTTATCAGTTTTATTTGAAGTATGCTAAACAAGTTGGATTTGGAATGACAAGGAGCAAAAGTCATAAAGATAAATCTGGTGAAGTAATTGATAGAATCTTTTGTTGTAGTGCTGAAGGGAAGAGGGAAAATGACAAACAAGATACTTATGTGAAAACACCTCGTCCAGAAACAAGGTTTGGTTGTGAAGTTAAAATGAAAGTCAGCAATCGACAGACTGAAAAATTTTCGGTAAATCTGGTGGTGAAGTAATTGATAGAATCTTTTGTTGTAGTACCTTGTTCAGAAACAAGGTTTCCTCGTCCAGAAACATCGTTCAGAAATAATGTTTCTAGAAACAAGGTTTCCTCGTCCAGAAACAAGGTTTGGTTGTGAAGTTAAAATGAAAGTTAGCAATCGACAGACTGGAAAATTTTCGGTGGTTAAGTTTGTTGAAGATCATAATCACTACCTTTCAAGTCCAAGCAAACCACATGATTCTTGTGCTGATAATTCGAGTATGGTCGAAACTCACTCTTTCAAGTCCAAGCAAACCACATGATTCTTGTGCTGATAATTCTAGTATGGTCGAAACTCACTCTCAATATCATTTGCCACTACAACATTCTCAGGTATAATATAAGTTTTAAGATTGTTATTTTAATTATAGTAAAATTTATAAAATTTATTTATATTTTTATCTGTTAATAACAGGTAGTCTCTGCTAGTTCTAGTCAATGATAAATTAATATTGGTCATTTGATGAGAAATAACTATGTAGTAGATAGAGGGGATACTAACTGCAATGATAAATGTGGTTGCTCATTTCCATGTCTCGGTGATATATTTTACAAATGTAGAATGAATACAAAATAGGTTGCTCATTTCCATGTCTCGGTGACATATTTTGCAAATGTAGAATGAATACAAAATAGAGATGATGTTTATGGATGTTATTTTAAAAAAAATATTACTATTTGAAACTTAAACATATTTTCTTTACATTACATATCAATAAATTAATTATATTTTGATTGTTTACCATCCGAATAATTTGTAAACTTAAATTCTCTACTAGCATAATAATCATTTTTATCATATTTTAGAAACTAGATAACTTCTAAGCACTCGAATGCTTTAATATATATATATATATATATATATTCATTTAAAAGAAAAAAAATTGAATAAAAAAAATGAAAACATCAAATTAATGATATCAAATTCTCTTTAATTTCCAAAGACACATCACCATGTATTTATTCCAACTAAAAAGAAATAATTGAATCAGGAAATGAAAACATCAGAATAACAAATTTAAGAAGTATAATATTGATAAAATATGATCGCGGGTGAGTATGTTGACGTGAGAAAATTAAAATTAATTTCAGCAGAGGTTGGCCAGAGTTTCAATAAAATTAAAATTCTTCAGTAGAGGTTTCAGCAGAGGTTGGCCAGAGTTTCAATGAAATTAAAATTCTTCAGTAGAGGGAAGACACGTGAGAAAATTAAAATTCTTCACTGTGGAAAGAGACGTGAAAAAATTAAAAATTTTCAGATCTGCGTGCGCGGGTGAGTATGTTGATGTGAGAATCCATGTAAAAAGAGACGTGAGATGTTGATGTGAGAATCCATGTAAAAAGAGACGTGAGAAAATTAAAATCAATGTAAAAAGAGACGTGAGAAAATTAAAATTGCAGGTAAGTATGTTAACGTGAGAAAATTAAAATTCTTCAACAGAGAGATCAGCCAGAGTTTCAATGTGGAAAGAGACGTGAGAAAATTAAAATTCTTTAGCAATTGGAGTTTCAATGTGGAAAGAGACGTGAGAAAATTAAAATTTTTTAGCAGATCAATTGCAGTTTGGTTGAAAAGAGTTTCAGTATGGAAAGAAAAAAAGTCAAAAGACGTGAGAAAATTAAAATTCCTCAGCAGAGATTGGCCAATTGCAGTTTGGTTGAAAAGAGTTTCAGTGTGGAAAGAAGAAAGTGAAAAAGGATTAAATTAAAAAGGGAAAAAGATTTCAGTCGTGTGAAATGAAAAAAAAAATAGAAAAATATAAAAAATTACCGTATGTGATAAAAAATAAAAAAAAGATTACGGCTTGAGCCGTGCTGAACTTACCGCAGAAATCTTTATTAATTATATATGAAAACGGCATCGTTTTCTAAATGGTACAGGATTGGTACACAGAAGTGGATATAAAGGATCTTTTTTACAGGATTGGTACACAGAAGTGGATACAAAAAATCCCTTTTACAGGATTGATACACAGAAATGGGTACAGAGGATCTCATCTGTCACTACGTGTGCGTGAGGATCCATGATAGTCGCGTTTTGCGCTGTTGAGATTTCGCCGCCGAGTTTATGTGGAAAGTAAAATTGCGATCGTTTGTAAAGATATCCTAGGGATTAATAAATGAGTTTAGAAACTTTGGGCTTTGCAAGCCCATCAAATAATCATCTATAAGATTTTCTTTTTGTTAGTATAACCCCATCTTTTGTACCATTGTATTGTGTGTATTCTATTTGTGAAATAGATTTTCTTTTGAAACCCTTGTTAATTTGTTATAAGAATTTACATTATATATGTATATAAAAAGAATTGCCACATATGTCCAACCTACAATTTTTCATATGTCTTTCATTTTCTTTACAAATTAAATACAAGGTAAATAGAATTTTAAAAATAATTAATATGGTCATTTAATGTTGGTAATAAACATTACTAAACAATATATGAATTTTATCTAATTTGTCAAAACAACACATGCTTGACTTTAAATATAGAAATCATTTATAAACTTCAAATTTGTTCAATATGAATTTTATCTAATTTGTCAAAACAACATATGCTTGACTTCAAATATAGAAATTATTTATAAACTTGAAATTTGTTCAATTTTAATTTTTAGAAGGTATAATAAATAAAAACTCAAACAAAGGGTGGACTAATTAAAATGATGATTCAAACTTTTCAAACTTATTACTTACTGAAATTAAATAGTATTGCAAATATATGTTTTAAAACAAATTATGAAATTTATTTGGTAAATGTGATATATAGAGTAACTGTACTTAATTGGAAAAATGTACTTAATTGGAAAAAGACGTATAAAAGACATATGTCTTGCAATTAAAGTATAAATGTGTGTGTATATATAGTATAGATATACTACCTCCGTCCCACCTTATTTTGCCTACTTTCCATTTTTGCTTGTCCCAACTTATTTTGCCAGCCCAAAAATGGCAAAAAAAAACACTAAAAAAGCATAAACTTAAACATTCAATCAACAGTCAACTATATTTTCTTAGGATCCGTGCCGGTCAAAATAAGCAAAATAAGCCGGGACGGAGGGAGTATTACTTAATTTTAAAAAGACACATGCCTTCCAATTAAAGTATACGAAGTCAATGTATTTTATTCTAGGAAACAATGTCAATGTAAACCCAATCTCGAGATTATGGTCTGTAATTCCACGCTACGAGCATGACCTCTCCAGATACCTCTCCTTTCTCCGAATCCTTCTTCATTTGCATCTACCCAAATCTTCATGGACGGCGCCACCATCGCTGCCGGCGAAGTCAAGAGAAATGATTATTCCATATGGGCGTTGCCGGCGGAGGATTTGACGCCGCGACTTAAGAGGTTGATGGAGGGTCTCCGATCCCCAATTCGAGCCCCACGCGACGGTCGTCGGAGCTATAAGCCTAACGGAGAGTGAGGCGCGTGATAAATTTAACAAGGCTTGTGAGGGACTCAAATCGTATGGTGCTAATGTGGAGAAAGTTGCCACCGGCACTTTCTATTATCAGTGCGTTTATCTCCTGCTTCATCCAACGCCTGAGGTAACTTTGAGAATGCTTTCCTCTCCTTTACGTTATTGAACAAATGAATTGAAGTTCTTTTATTCCCAGCTGTTATTCATCTTTGTCAATTTCGCCTTTCTAATTATATTGGCTGCTCTGTTGTTATTGTTATGATGTGATGTTGTGACTTTGAAGAGAAGATTGTGTTATACCAGTTTAATTTTCTTTTCCTAAACAATTATAAATCCTTCCCACAGTTTTGCTTTAACTGAGATGTAAGATGATGATGGATGTTTTGGTAGTTATCGCATTGAAAAGCATTTATAACTTTCACGCTATCGACTTTTGTTGAGACAATTTTTCAAATTAGTGGAAATATAATACAAGGGATAAGCAATGTACAATCCTGTGATTTTAAGCTGATGAAATGATTTCAGAGCTAAATTAATTGCTATTACTCAAATGATAAGACATCTTTGTTTCTCCACTATGCCGATCTCTTGGGGATTAAGTTTTTATGCACATGTAATGAACTGTATGGTATATAATTTGTTACTGTAAACAGGTGGTGGAGGCTAGTACCCATTGCTGTGCTCATCTTGGTTACAAGAACTCAACTCGTAAGCTACTCATTTACTTCTGAATGCCATAACTCTGTGTTGTTCTGTGTTGTTTATAACAGAAGAAGGTTAAGTTGAATAATAACACGTGTGGGAAAGAGTAGAACAGGGAGATTATTTCACATGACATTAAATACTACACCAAGAAACAGGGAGAGATGTCACATTAGTCTCATCCTGAGTGATGTTTAAATACTACACCTAGCAACATTAAATACCACCTAGTGTGGATAACTGATGTGATTTAAGCATGGATAACTGACTCAATTGGTGCTCTTGTTTGGATAATTATTTCGACCAATATCACAATCTTTAATTACAAATCTGAGGAAACGATGAGAGAAGTTTATAATTTATCTGCATATCATTGTTGATAAAGATGTCCCATTACAATTTCCCCCACAATCCGCAATCCCTGGTGCCAAAAAAATGGAAAAGAAATCATCAAATCTATAACCTTATTGATTCTGCATGTATGATTCTAATTTGTTTATCCTTATGTTTGTTTATCCCATAAATTACAAGCACATTGAGTTCTGCTGACAAAATCTTCGATGTATGCAGCTTATATGCCACACTTGAGCCTCCTCTATGGGGATTTATCAGATGAAGAGAAGAAAGCTGCTCGAGACAAAGCTTATGCTCTTGATGACAGCATTGAAGGTCTAACTTTGCAGATATCTCGCATAGCATTGTATAAAACCGATACAGAAGACAAAAGCTGCAAATCATGGGAGAAGGTGGCTGAATGCCTACTCAAACCTTAAACACCAGGTCTAAACTAGTTGACATTGTAGGTTATACCTAATGTGTGGTGTTCAATGAATAAGAAGACATTTACTGGATTATGTGAAGATGCAATGAACTGAAACTGTTATGGTTGTTGTACTACATCTGTTCTTGTGCAGTCCATGAATAAGACATCTTCTTCCTGTCCTGTGTATGATATGCATTATCATTATTAGTTTCACATTTTTAGTATTAATCTTCGCCTTTCTCACATGAATCAAATGATATAACTCAGGATAATGATAACTCGTTCCCAACAATCCCAACTCATTAGATTTTTTTTTTTAACCCAGATACGTGTTTTTTCCTCATTTTTCTTAACATATTTCTACTTTTTGAACAAAAATATCATATCAATTTAACTTAAAAAACGAAACAACTTTTTAGCCACTTTCTAGAAATATTTTAATATTTACCAAAAATTATTATTTTCTTATACTTTATTCCATTTGCTTTGCAACGATGATATCACACTGATTGCGTGACATGTTATGAAATTGGCGAATACATATAATTACGAATTCGGTTAAATTTAAACTGAAATTTGGTCCTATTCTCGGTGCATTGGTAGTGCCATATAATACTTGTTGGCAATCTTATTGATGAGTGTGATGCTATGATTTATTGATATTTGTATGCTGCTAAATGATGTGGCCAGAGATATTAAAAACTTTCGTTTTGTGATATGATAGTTAGTTTCTTGTTATTTAGGATAAGCTATCAACTATTTGTCGGATTACAGTCATATGTTTCAAGGTGATTTAAC